>NW_006499435.1:5778225-5792138 GCF_000471905.2 Amborella trichopoda
TTAAGTTAAGTAAGTTAAAGTTAAGTAAGTTAAGTAAGTAAGTAAGTAAGTAGTAGTAGAGGAGAGAGAGAGAGAGAGAGAGAGAGAGAGAGAGAGAGAGAGAGAGAGAGAGAGAGGAGAATTCATTGTTAGGGCTCTTACCGAGTGGAGTTTTAAGAACAAACAAGCATGCGCCTATGACTAAGTAGGAGAGCAGGAGAATGAATCCCTTCATATAGTGAGAATCTCCGGTCTGAAAGAAAAGAGAGAAAAACAATTCACTTTATGGGTCATGAAAAAACAAACCAGAAACTGAGATTGAAGAACAAGGCAATAAAATTTGAGGAGAGAGAGTGTGGTGGCATGCCTGCAACATGAAAGCAGCAAGAACTACTGATATGAAGAGAGAGACAGTCTCAAGGATTCCAAAGTCAAGATCCATGCCCTTCCCCATCATCCAAGCCACCACAACTGTTAATGGAACCTGCACCAAAATATCATCAAATTCACAACAAACCCACCTCAATGTTTTTGGACTGTCTCTCTCTCTAGATGAGCATAGGAGAGGATTCATACCACAAACATGGATATCTGAGATGCAGAACCCATGGCAACACCTAGAGTGATATCCTGCAAGTAAATTTGAGGAAAAAATTAAATGGATACTGTTTGTTTGATGATGGATACACTTGTAAATTCATGGCTCATCCACCCCCATTTCCTGAATTTATTCTTCTCTCTCTTGTTTGATGATGGATGCACCCTCTTAAATTCCTCTCTTTCTCTATCTCTTCCAAACACACTCTCTCTCTAGGAGTTCAGCAGAGGCTAACCAGTTTGTTCTTGACAGCGAAGATGATTGCACCGGCATGCTCGGCCGCATTCCCGACTATGGGTAGAAGGATTACGCTTATAAAGCTCACAGAGATATCCCATGAGTTCGCTGCGGACTAGTTACATGAAAACAATCCATTAGCTGTGTACAAACTTCGGTAGAGAGAGAATTCATGTTTTGTAGAGAGAGAGAGAGAGGATTTGTTGGAGGAGAGATGGTGGCGTACCTCAATGGTTTTAACCACATACTCAGAAAGGAGAGCGATAGTAGCAGTCATCACCACCAGCCAAGCGACCCCGCTCTGCCACCCGATAACCGCCTCTTCAACCTGTGAATCCTCTTCGTCTCCGTCGTCGTCCTGATAAAAAATCCAACACTTTCTTTCTTAAAGTTCAAAAATGAAAACTAAGACATCGGTTCCTTTCCTTGAATTTGAAAGAATTAGCCCTGAACCTTGTATCTTTAGTTTGCAAGAATCAGGAATGAAACACAGAGAATTTTCTGTGTTTCTCTCACCTCTTGAGGCTCGAACAATTGGCGATGGGTCTTTAGCTGGAAGAAGAGATAAGCACCGTAGGAGATGAGCATTATGATACTGCTCGCCCGCGAGAGATCGAGGGCTGGATGCCCCAAGCTCGAAGGATCCGCGTATTTGAAGAGCAGTGGGAGAATGAGGCACATCGTTCCCAATATGAGCAGACCCGAATTCGCATCGGCCTGAGTCTGAAAGAGAACCATCAAATCAGAACAGAGTATCAGAGAGAAAACCCACCAACAAAATCCCCCTCTCTCTCTAGAATCTCGAAACAGAATACTTACTCTGTCATATCTTTGTTCCTTCCTGAGGTTCACCAGACCACCACAAAAGAGAGAGGTGCCCAAGACCAGGAGGAGATTAGAGAGAACAGAGCCCAAGAGGGAGCACTTTACCACCACTATTTTATCACTTGCAAGGGCAAAGAAGGCAATTATAAGCTCTGTTGCATTTCCACAGGTTGCATTGAGAAGCCCACCCACTGTAATTTCCATGGCCAAATTGAAAGAACCAGGTGAGCATGCGATGCAGATCAAAATCAAATGGATTCAGCATTTTTCATTCGTTCTTCTCAAATTTTTGAGACTTAAATTATTTTTTTATTTTATTATGAATATATTTTTTTAGTTTTTATTAAGGTTATTTTTTTTTTTAATTATTGCATCGGGTTAGGGTTAAATTTTGTTTTTTTTTCAAAATAAAGCTTTTCTAAAGCTTAGCCCAAAATAAGGGTATGTTTTATTTTTGTTGGAGGAAAACTCAATTTTGTTCCTCAAGCTTGTCTTTAAAGATAGTAAGGTAACTTATCTTTTAACTTTCAAGTGATTTAGACACGAACATTAAAATTTTAGGTAAAATACAAAATGCTCTGTTCAAAAATTACAAAATTAAATCTCTATCAATTTAAATTGTGATTATTATTTTTAGTTTCTTTTATTTTGTTATAGGACAGCGGCCCAAGCTTCAAGGCACTGCACTACTAAAGAAAAGTAAAAAAATTAAAAAAACAAAATTCAAGGTGACCGATGAGTAATATTGAAAAAAAAAAAAAAAATACAGTTCTTTTCCACGTATAAATAGAGCATTTCATATTTTATCTAAAATTTTAAAGTTTGCATATAAGGAGGAGAGCAATGCTTATAAGAAAATAAGGTTATCTTTAGTTTTTTAGGAAGTACATTTTGTTTTTTATTTTAAATTAATTACATTTTTTTTATTTGAGTAATTCAGTAGGAAAGATACGTCCCTACCCGTTTTTTTTCTTCAAATAGATTATAAATTAGCTTTTTTAAAAAATATTAATAGGATGGTGTTAATAGTGGGAACAAAACCACCCGTTTTTTTTCTTCAAATAGAGTATGAGTTAGCTTTTTCTAAAAAAAAAAGAAAAAAAGCACGACTGATACCAACCGTTATTGGTAATTACTAAATCTTGAAGTAGTTATTGACTCAACAGATATATACTCATATACTGATACATAAATACTAACAAAATATCCATACGCCAACATTGGGTACCTGTTGGGCCTGTGAAGAATGCAATCTGCCTGTGTAGAGAAACACAAAATCAGTTTAGTCATGAACTCGTGGTTTTGGATTGAAATGCTCTCTCTCTCTCTCTCTCTCTTTATTGAAATACTCTCTCTCTCTCTAGGCAGATTACATACTCTGTAAGGAAGCTGACTCGTTCAGCGAGAGGTATGAGGCCCAGTAAGCTCAGGATAAAGACCCATCCCTGAAAGATTTTTCAATAAAACCAATAAGATTCCAAACTACACCAGAGGAAGACCGAAAACATGAAGTCTAGAGAGAGAAGGGGTTCTCGCGACAGGTAAAAGAAAACAAAAAGTAAGATTTTCTTGACGAAAATGTATACAAAATGAGACATCAGGTTCTTGTGGAGAATAAAGAATAAAAAAATAAAAAAAAAACTATATATATATATATATATATAAAGTTTGTTGGTTTATGGCTTTTAAAGGCTTGTAATTAAAATCTTGATATAATGGAGTATAAATTCGCTCATAAATTTAAACTCAGTATGTTGCCAACTTTGTGAAGATTCTATTAAGAGAGAGAACAAAAAGCAAAAGGCATGGTTTTTCTTTTGATGGGTGGGAAAGTAGAGAGAGAGAGACATGGTTTTTCTTTTGATAGGTGGGAAAGTAGAGAGAGAAAGAAAAGGTTTGCTTTCCATTGGGGAGTTGACATCACTCACATGGCCGAAATTGCAGTACTCAGCAACAATGGCAACGGGGACTGAAACAAAGAGAAATGCGAGCTTAGTCCCGAGGATCACTTCCTGCAAATTCGCCAAAATCTTTCTCAAAACCCCAATCTGAACACTCTGAAGCAGAGTGACGTCCGATTTCTTTCTGAGAGAAGAAGAAGACATGTTATGAGCCGTTCTCCCATGCCTTATCTCCCTGCTCAATCCCTTCAAGTTCCCTCCATTCTCCACATCAATGATGCTCTTTGAAGCCATTGAACTCCCCCCACTTTCTCTCTCTACAATGGAAGTAGAAGGCCGTACTTATAAATCTCTAATGAATTATCAGATTTAATTAGGAGGATGAGGATGAGGTGGGGTGTTATATAGAGATAGAGAGGCAGAGTCCTTTTATGGCAAATGGGCAGGAGTGAGGTATGCGTTGTTGTCATGACGCAGGTTGCATCTTCCTCGAAGCTTCGTTGAGAGAGAAAATAAGCTTCAGTTTTGGCCAAAGATGCAGCAATCCACGTGCTTACGACAAAGATAGAAGAGAGAGAGAGAGGCTTCAGAGCGAGGCTCTGTTTGTCATGACAAAATAGCATACAGTTAAGAGAGAGAATCAGAGCAATAATCGTTTCGATTTTTTTATACAGAGAGAGAGAGAGTTCGAATCACTAATACTATTTCTGCACAATCAAAACACCAAATTTTACTGCAAATACACAGAGAGAGAGAGAGAGAGAGATGTTTGTTTAGAGAGAAAGACGTTTTAGTTTGTTTGGGGTGGCTGGTGAAGGACAGTTTAAAAATTTTTGGGGCATTTGGATTTTGCAGGAAAACAATGGCAGCACAACGCGTCATGGGCATGGCAACTATAAAAATTCTAAAATTATTGGGCTTTTTTTAGCTACCCACACCAGTCCCTTGATATTCTTCAATAATATTTTCTCTCTCTTGTCAAAATAAAAAAAATTTCTCTCTCTCTCTCTCTCTCTAACCCTGCTCACATATAATATCTTCTAATTATTGAGGCCTTTCTCTTAATATATTTCTATCCCAATATCTCTTCAAATTGACACTTCTATTATTACCCACATATTTGATGTCTTATCAATGTTATCATCATGGACAATGTATTTAAACTAGAGAAATTTATTTTTATATCTCATTTAAAATTATAATTATACAAATATCTTTAATTTTTATATATTACATGTATGTCTCTTTCTGAAAGGACTTGTGTGATCTAACATGAATATATATATATATTGTAGCACTTTACTTTTTATTAAGGACCACGGTCTGAACTTGTTTTTTCAAACCAACCCAATGTTGCCTATGATGCACAGTCTATGCAAGGGATTATTAGTGGGTCATTAAAGTCTAGCCAATGGGCAATGAGTCGTAATCTCAGTTTGTGGATTTCAGGTTCTCCCCTAGATACATACTAAGGTTACCTAAACTTGATACAATCCATTGCTCTATGGTGCATAAGAGTTATCTCTCACATATGCACAAACCTCACTCTGAAAGGTAGTTCAGTATTCTGAAAACGATTATCCTTGTGCATACCGTGTAATGGTATGCAAATGTGACTTTGGCTCCATCTCTGAAGGCCTTCATCACACAAGGGCCGCACAGTCTCTCGGCTCACTTTTTCAGACATACTTTGACTTCATCAAGGGATTACCCATCATAACCCTTTATCGGTTTATTTTATCTACCCAAGTAACATGAGTTTTTCCCAAGCAGACTGGCCTAGCTCGTAAAGCTCAGTCTGGTATCTGTAAATATCTTTTGCTTAGCATGATCAACACAGGATCACACTCCAACTAAGTTCATGTTTTATTATATAAATTCATTTAAAAGCACTCATGAAGCATTTGATGGCCACACACACCCAACACTTTTGTCTCTCGTTTTTAATTTTAAGTTTATCTTTGACTCTGGCGATTGAATATCCAAAGTCACCGATGACTTCGGATTTTCAATATCTGTAGTTGTATTTTATTAAATTTATTTTTTAGAAGAAAACCTGAAATCACTTCAGATGTTGAAAATACGGTCCTCTTGACTTCTGATTTTTCGCATCCAAAATAGATATACGTGTAATATACAAAAATTTGGGAGATTTCCATAATCATAATTTTTAAATGAGATAATCTGGTAATTTTCTCTTCAAATTAACTTTAGTTTTATCACTATCCCATAAAAAAACATAGAGAGAAAAATAAGATTTCTGTCACTATCCCATGGAAAATCTCGTCAACATAGGCATTTTTTTTTCCTTTCTTCTTTGTTGTTTAGTTAGAATCATGGTTAAAAGGAGCGGTACGGTTATCTCCATGAGGAAGAGTTTCTCTATTAATATAATTCCAGACTTTCTTAAGATGCTTTGTCAAAAATATAATAGTTTTTATTGTTTTTGGCTTTGGTAAAGGAGAAATATCTATTGAGGGCCCAAGATTATAGAGCAGTGAAATGAATAAAAATGGGTGATATAATGATAAAACATGATAGATATATTTTATTTTATATTTCATTGCATGTATTTATTTATTAAAAACTTAACGAATCTAAAACATGTATGTAAAATTTGGGATCCATCACACAACACTAAGGTCCCTCCCTTCCATTTGTTGTCCTTATCTAAGGGGTTTCGCGGCATAATTTTTCTCATTAGAATGTTCAAATTACAATGATTACATGCCCATGTGAGATTTGACATATGTCATTTTTTTAATATAATATTATATATACAGTGAATTCTTTTTCTATATGCCTAAGATTTTTTTTGAACTTTAAAGTTTAGAACTTACTCTAAAATTCTCGATGTTAATCTCTACTTTTTTTCTTTTTTTTTTTTTGGATAATCCAGTAGAGATAACATACCTCTACATGTGTTTTCTATAAATTAGGGAGTTAACTTTTCTAAAGCTTTCATGGGTGGTATCAATAAGATTGAAAACCACAATGTGGTAACTAGGTATCGGGTTGCCACTGTCACGACCCAACTCCTTTCCTATCTCTAGCTTTTTACTATTTTATCATTTTTTTTATATGAAAAGCTTTTTATATTCTCCCTACAACATAGAAGTTCTATCTCTCTCTTATCCAACCGTCAATTTTTTAATGGAGGGCTAAGATTGCTCCAATCACAATGTCATGTCTTTACACTATTTTATTTTTAATTTTTTTTTTATAAACTATTTTGATACCAAATTTTGGATGTCCATTCTTTTATTAAACTCTCACTAACGAAAAACATATAAAAAATATTTTCAATAAAATAAAATCACCAAAAGACATCTGGAAATTTTAATGGGTATTTTGGTCATTATAATTTATAAAAAATTATTGTTAATATTTTTTATAGGTACGCCCCAATGATAAGATGGCACATACCAAATTTTATATTCAAAATATTTGTATTAAAACAACTAAAAATAAAATATTTTAAGAATTCGAATCTAAGATCAAATGGTGAGTAACTCTTTTGATAAAAAATGGACGGCTGGATGGTAGGAGGAGGATAGAACTACTATGGTGTAGAGGGAACATATAAAGCTTTTCTTTCTTTTTAAACTCTAAATAAATTTAACTTACGGCTAAAATAATACTTTCAATCAAATCAACTTTCTTTTTAAGTGTCCCCCTAATGGCAAGGGCCTGTTTAAGGTGTCAACTCCTTACACTATTAAAGTAAGGCGCACTACAAAGCTACGCCAAAAGATGCAGTTTTGGTGTTGAAAAGTCTTGCAATGGTATGAAAATCTATTGCCATCCATAAAATGAGATTTAAACTTCCAAAAATCATGTAAATATACAAATACTTCAAAAAATTTAAAATTGACCTATCCAAATATTGTGTTATTAGATGCACTATTTTCATTACTTGAAATCTTTTTTATATATATGTACATCTCAATGTTGAGATGATCAATTTGAGTGTTTCAACATTGAAACAACCTTTTTCGATGGGTTTTTGATGTACGGCCTTATATCAATAATATAAAGTTGACGCTTTATATAAATTTTTCTCCCGCTAATTCACCTAATCCCCCACCCTCTCTCTCTCTCTCTCTCTCTCTCTCTCTCTCTCTCTCTCCAATCAAGTTAGCCAGGAGTTCCTGTATTATATCAAAGGGATTGTATACAATGAGGCCATTTAACTTTTTATACAAAGTGGTCACAATTATTTACAACCATCTAATGTGAAGTTTGATTGTTTGGATATGTCACAAAGTTCAAAAAAAAAAAAATTTGAAGCTTGAACTTGGTCAATGGAATAATTTCAGCCACCCAATTTCATATCGATTTATTTTGAAGCTTAAGCTTGGTCAATGGAATAATTTCAGCCACCTAATTTTAAATCCAATGGTCAAGATTAATGTTTCACCTTGTACCAAAGGTAAATGGTCTCATTATATACTTTCCCTATAGCAAAACAACAACACACTCCCTCTCCAATCAAGTTAGCTAGGAGTTCCTATATTTTATCAAAACAACAACACTTATCTCAAAAAAAAGGTCAATATTAGAAATCAATAAAAATAACAAATTTAATAAATAAAATTAAACATATGAAAGAAATAAAAATAAATTGCTTAGAAATGGTTAAAATAGTTCTACCAAAAAAACCGACATAAGAATGAGATTGAAATGTTGAAATGTCAAGTACTTTTCATCTAATTAAGCACGTACCATTTTGTTAGTTGCTATAGAAACAATGTGGAAGTTAGGAATGAACATACACAAATGAAAATAAAATGTAGCTTACAATGGGTAGATCATATATTAAGCGTTCAAAAAACAACATATAAATAAGATGAGTATAACTAAGATGACGATGTTGAGATGGATGAGTGACGAGACAATAAAGAATAGAATTTGACATGAATACAAACAAAAGATTTTAGGTATGGCTTCAATAGGTGAAAAGATGAGGAAAGGTAGACTTAGTTGGGGTAGTCATGTGTAGCGTAGACCTAATATAGCACAAGTTAGGCGGTGCGATTTGATTCAAATATAATGCTTTAAAAAGACAAAGGGAATGTCTAAAAAGACATAAATAGACGTAGTGAGAAAAGATATAGTGACTTTTGTTCTTACTGAGTGGACGACCATTAATAGAGAAAATTGAATGAACAAAATTTACGAAGCCGACGCCAAATAATTAAAACAAAATTTGGATGACGATGATGAATGGGTAGAGCATATGCATGTTGATATTGACATATTTTTATCATAATAGGCATTATAATTCACGTATCTATTCTACATATATTAATCCACATTTACTAAAGTGGTCCATATCGATGAGAAACCTTTGGGGAGGATAGCTGCTAAGGAGTTTTGAAAGCATAACCTACTTCTTAATCCAATTCAATCTTTGCCCCTTCTTGAAATGAACATTGTAATTTGAAATTGAAAGATGGGTAGCAATCTCAACCAATCAGAAGCCGATAAGATTGCATGAGGAGTATACGGCAGGTAATTTAATTGGAACTGGAGATGCGTACTATTTTTATCGTAACCTAAACTTAATCGCTTATCACCAAGTTTTAGGTATTATTTTTTAAAATAATTTTTTTAATGTTATTCGACCCTAAATAGTTAAGATAAGACATATCACCAAGTTTTAGGTATTATTTTTTAAAATAATTTTTTTACTGTTATTCGACCCTAAATCGTTAAGATAAGACATAGAAGATGATGATGGAGAATTTTTTAAATATGCACTTACCTCTATGAGATTGTAATTAATATAGTGAATTCAAGCATTGCAAGTGCCACTTGCAAATATTATTGAAACAATCACATTTAACATAGAAGCATTCATTTTTTCTACAAGTCAAGCATTACAACATGAAAGTAAGAAAAGTTGTGTGTCCATTTCATTCTAGACGTTATTTAAATGGAAAAGCAAAGCAGGGGAAAAGTAATTATATCTCTTACATCTAAATATTGTCTTGATTTATTCAAGAATGAATCATAACAGTGCAAAGCAATTGTCTCCGTTAGGTGGAGTGGAATAATCAGGTCATTGGTATAATGAGACTATTTATCTTTGGTACAAGCTGGTCACAATTAATCTTGACTATTGGATATGAAATTAGACGGCCATAGTTATTCGATTAAGCAAGCTCAAACTTCAAAAAAAAATTTCTCAAACTTTGAGACATACCTAAGCTATCAGATTTCACATAAGATGGTTGTAATAATTGTGACCTCGTTGTATTAAAGGTAAACGGTCTCATTGCATACAATCCCTTTAGGAAAATAGTTTTATCTAAACTTCTCTCATTCAAAACTAAACAAGGGGAAGATAAACATGTATCACCAATTCTTTATGGAATGATTGAAGTAGCTAAAGGGGAAACAATATTTGGCACTTTATTTGAAAATAAAGGAGAATCATCCAAAAGTGGCGGGCCAAGTTTTTATTATGTAAAAGAATTCAATTTCTTCCAAGATGTAAGCTCACATGCATTGTTATATGAGTTAAAACTTTTTATATGGTCATGTGATCTCTTGGAAATATATTGGACCAAAAAAAATAACATGATAGTAAATTAGATCTGATACACAGATCCTTTTGATAAGTTTGATACTTCTTGTTTGTAACAATCCTAAAATTTTTTAAAAAAAAAAAAAAAAGAAGAAGAAGGAGAAAAGATGCTTTTAAATAGGTGATGGTCTGTTTGAGTATGATCGTCCTTGGGGACCATCACTACTTTCAAAGTTTTTACTTGGTTAAAACTTTTGCTTGCTGCTTTTGCCTGCTTTTGCTTGCTGCTGCTTTTGCCTGCTGCTGCTTGCTGCTTGCCACGTCCTTTAGTGGACGTGGTTTTCGTATGTTAAAAGCAGACTCTTAACGCGACACCTCAGGTATGAGGTAGAGCGTAATAAAATAATATAATAATACGTTATAAGAATTTAAATAGGGGAGGTGAGCACTCCCACCCTAGAAAATTTTGAGATCTCTCTCTCTCTCTGGTCGAAACACAGTGAACTCCTCTCTCGAACCGAATTTTTATCGGAAGCTCCCTCTCAAATATTTGTGAGTAAGTGACATCGTCTTTCTGAAAAATAGTCTGTCTTTAATAAATAGTGATATTTCCGTCCAGGATCTTTATTTTATCAGTTTTATGTGTAAGTGACCTCATTGTCTCGAAAAATAATCCATTCTTTTTAAAAATAAAATGAAATAATTATTTCTGCTTATTATCATGAATTTTAGGTGCGATAAATTTTATGCGCACACGACCTCATTATCTTGAAAAATAATCTTTTTAATAAAAATTGTGATATTTTATTTATGTTAGAAATTTTAAATGCTGTAAATTCTTAGAAAAATAAATTTATTTATTTTTCTTGGCTATTGTTAGAAAATTTTAGATACTATCAAATTATTAGAAATAAATGTGATATTTCTGCTTTTAGTAAAATTGTGATATTTCTTTCTACTGTTTTGAATATTTAGACATTGTAAAATTCATGTGCAAATGACTGCCTTATTATTTAAAAATTGACATTTTTGCAATTGATTATAGTATTGTTGTGAAATGTTTATTTGTGGATTGATATCCCATAAATTGTGATAATTCCGTATTCTTGAATTTTTATAAGAGTTTTTCTATACATATTAAATGGGCAATTATGCTAGAATGCCTTTACAAACTGCTACCTTTCTAAATTTGAGCCCAAAATATTTGATTGGTTATTTTTGAAATGTTATAGAGAGTGACTGTTATTAATGGTTTAAGTGAAATCATATTAATGATTTCAGTGATATGTTGAGTACATGATATTGCTGCTTTCGAATGTTTAAAGAGATTTAGAAATAATTTAAGTATGCAAGTGGACTCATCCGGTTCGCCGGTGAGGTATAAGTGGACCTATCTGGGACGCCGGTAGGGATTAAGTGGACTCATCCGGTACGCCGGTGAGGTATAAGTGGACCTGCAGGGATTAAGTGGACCTATCTGGGACGTCGATAGGGATTAAGTGGACCCATCAGGACGCTGATGGGGTATATAGGTGACCTACTGGGGACGCCAGTAGGGTATTTTTTGAAATCCTTTGAATTATGTACTGCCGTTAAAATGTTATGTGCATTTCAATTATTCGGATTATACTTAATTATGCATTTATTGAAAGTGAAACTGTTGATGCATTTCTGTTAATATATCTCATTTTGGAAAATATTGATATCTTTCAACCATGATTATTTTTTTAGGATTATGATGATCACTTACTGAGTAGCCAAACTCATAAAACTATGGTAAACATTTTTTCAGTATAACTGCGGATTCATTTTGAGTGCTAGTCAAGATCAACCTTGGAAGATACTGTTATTGTGCTAGCTTTCTTTATTTACTTTGTAATACCTAGCCACTGTAAATTTGTCCTATCAATAGATGTATATATGTTTTGTCTGTCACATCTCAGGAATAACAGTATTGTAAATTCTTGGGGTGTGACATTGTTGTATAGATAGCACCATCATAGGACGGATGTGTTCCTAGAAAGTCAGATTTCCTATTTTTACTACATTATTATCCAATTTTTTTCTATTTCTATGTTTTTTTTTGGCATTGTTATTGTTATTATTATTGTTATTACTATTACTATTACTATTATTATGAGACGGAATATGGGGCGATCAAGAACCAATATATCCATAAGATGAGTGCAGCTGAGAAGAGGTATTGAGATGGATACGGAACAAGAAAGGCTAGAATTCAGAATGAATTCATACAAGGGAACTCGGGTGCAGCTTCAATAGGCGATAAGATGAAGGAGACCCAACTTAGGTGGACTGGTCATATGCATCATAGACTTAAAATAACACCGGTTGTGATATAAAGAAAAAAGAATTCAAAATCCTAAAAAAAGTTTATCTTGTAACAAGTTATCTGGATTGTCTATTTTCAAGATTTCTAAGATTTACAGATCTGGTCGATCTGTACAATTTTTAGAATTTTAAATTTCATAATTTCTACTTTAGAGAGAGAGAGAGAGAGATGATCTAAGTGGGGCGTCCCCCTTACCAAAATTTTAGAGAGAAATAGCTCCTAGGGTTGGGGCGTGCCCCCTATTCTTACCAATGAGAGAGATAAATATTTTGAGAGAGAAGATAGATATGTTGGTGTAGAGATTTATGGGCATGAGTCCTCTTTTTATAGTGCAAAAATATGATTAGGGTTTTTTAGGGTTTTTCATGACTTGCTTCTTATTGTAAGATTGAATTTGCACCATTAATCTTGAGGTGACTTGTAGGGTGAAAGATTTGAGTCATCCATTCCATTGATAGGCCATCAACATCGTATAGAATATGCTAGAACATTTATCCCCATTTTCTAAGCCACTTTCTCATCATTAGAAATTAAATAAAATAATTTCTATCACAATATTGTGCTTACTAAATTTATGAACAAGCCTTCCAAAAATCCATTCAAAACTTCCCTTCAAGGCAAATACTTTTTTAAACATCACAACTTTTTTTCTTCAAGCCAAAGCTTGATCCAACAAAATAAGAAAAGCCCTTGGAGTGGGGCGTGCCACCCTAGGTGGCACTCATGGATCCCACCCACATTGCAATGATAGGCCCATATAGCTTATTGGGCCTCCCATGCAATAATCAAACTAATTAAAATATTATATAATTTTTAGAAAATCTTAAAACTCAATTTAAATAATTAAAACACTATAAAATCAATATCTTTGCTTTTATAAATCCAAATTTCATAAATAAAATATATTGAGATCTAGGAAAATTCAAATAACAATTCTAAAAATCATATATCATTAAAACAAACTTAATTAAATTTATTAGATGGGAAAATAATTCATATAGTCTATGAATTAAATAAATAAACACTGGGCACTTCACATTCAACTGTGTACTACGATTCACACTTGCTTTCTCAAACCGACCCAGTGTTGCCCATGACTTATAATCTATGCAGGTGCTCATTAGTTAGTCACCAAATTCTAGCCAATGTACAAGGGGTCGTAATCCTAGTTTGTGGATTTCAGGTTCTCTGCTATAGACGTACCAACTCATATGGCGCATAGGGGTATCTCTCGGACATGCATAAGCTTCACCTTAAAAGGCAGTTCGCATTCCCGAAGCGACTATTATACATGCATGCCGTGTGATGGCATACAGATGAAGCTTTGCCCCTATCTCTGAAGGCCACCATCACACGCAAAGGCAACACAATCTCTCGGCTCACTCATCCGGGCATACTCCTACCCAATGGTTTAAAAAAAGGATCGGTGACTCGGATCGGGCTTCCAAAAAACCGATCCGGATCGACGAATCGGCGATCTGGATCGGGAAT
>NW_006499435.1:5795204-5832528 GCF_000471905.2 Amborella trichopoda
AAGTTAATTAGTTGTCTCTCTCTCTCTCTCTCTCTCTCCCGTTAAATAAGATATTTATCCCGCGGGAGTTGCTATCCAATTACTCCCTCGGCTCAAATCCAATGGAAGAGCAATTTTGTAACCCTAAAATTTAGAGACATAACCTCTTCAACCCACAGACAAATTTAATAAAAACAAAATAAATAAATTAAGCACTCAATATACTCAAGAAAGATAATATCCCAAAATTGAACTGAGACCGTCCAATTACATACAAGTGAGATATAAGTGTCAACAAACATTATCATTATAGTTATTTTTTTTAAGTAATTGAGATTAATTATACGAATTATTCTACTCTATTTAATAATATGCTTTTAGTGAGGTCATAAACCCTCGTATCTTTTCAGAACTACATCGTTTTGGACGTACCTTTGTCTTTTTCAACGGAAAAAAAATTAAAAAAGTAATACCTTTTTATACCTTATTTATATTACTCTTTTCTTCTATCTTGTTTGAATTTTGTTTCTATTATTTTTCAATCCTTCAACTTGAACTAACTCGTACCTCCTAATCAATGTTGTATTCGGTCGATGCCACACATAATCAACGCATCTAAATCTACGATCTCTCATCTTATCGTTGATTAATGCCATGCCTAAACTTTCCTAAATTGATTCATTTCGGATTTTATCCCTTCCAGTATTGTTACTCATTCATTTTAACATCTTTATCTCTGTTACACAGATACATTGCTTTTTTGTTCGCTCAACATTCTGTCTCATGAAACAAAACTGATATCACAACTATCCTATAGAACTTACCTTTCAGCTTCATTGATAAGCGGCGAGGCGATATAAGTTTCAACAAGAAAAATTTAAGTTTTTAAAAAAAAATTAATTATCTAATGAACCAGTGGTTATCAATAAGATTTTGGATTGAAAAAATACTCATGCACCAAAGTGCACACTGCACCACAACCATTATCAACGAGCTAAACTCAGTGCAAAGTGCATGACAAAGCATAATATTCAGCAGCACATTGCGCATCGTACCTACATTCGTTCATCATGGATTGAGCCGCTTAACTTGCACTTATTCCATTATTAATCAACTTCACGTCTACTACGACCGCCTTTAGTCATGAAACATCCTATCTCAATTGTCCACTTTCAATCACCCGTCCCACCTTATAAGCCCGTCCGTGACTCCACCAATATAGGTTGCCTCGGGCACCTTTGCCTGCGCCTAGATCATTTGAGTGTCAAAGTAGACGTACTGTATGCTCCTGCGATAATATAGTATACAAATCTCGGATCAGGACTGATAAATGACATGGTAGAGTACCATTGACAGAGCAAACGACAAAGGAATACTGGACGAGGGTAAAGAACAAAGGGAAAGCTTTCTATGTTCCTCCCCCTACAACATAACATAGGAGCTCTATGTTCTCCCTACCATCCAGCCGTCCATTTTTTTATCAAGAGAGTCACTCACTGTTTGATCTTAGATCTGACGTCACAAAGTATTTTATTTTTAGTTTTTTTTAATACAAAATTTTGTACTAGTCATCTTCTCATTGGGGTGCACCTATAAAAAATATTAACAACAAATTTTCGATAAAAAATAATTACCAAAATACCCCTTTACGCTTTTAGGGGTATTTTGGTCACTTTATTTTATTGAAAATATTTCTTTTATATATTTTTCGTTAATGCTAGTTTAATATAGGAATGGACGTTCAAAATTTGGTGTCAAAACAGTTTATAGAAAAAAAATTAAAAATAAAACAGTGTAGAGACGTGACATTATGATTGGGGCAATGTTAGCCCTCCATTCAAAAATGGAAGGTTGGATAAGGGGGAACATAGAGCTTCTATGTTGTAGGGGGGACATAGAAAGCTTTTCCAAGAACATAATGGTTTATCTTTTCAATTTTTAATTCTAATGTACCATAGGGCTCATGCGGGGAAGGGCCTCTGATTTTTTAGGGGTGGCATCAAGTCAAGTCAAGTCGGGTTGGCCCTGGACCAGAAAAATTTATGGGAAGCGGACCTGTTATCAAATTCGGACCCGACCGGTTCCATTGTACCTAAATCAAAAATATATATATTATTATATTATTTAAAGGAAAAAGTTTATATATAGAGCCGAGGCTCTAAACAATCAAATTAGAGCCCACCTCAAAAATTTCACTAGAAGAGGTTGTTTTGATGCCAAAATCTCCTCAATTTGATCATCACAACACCAAGTTTTGAAAATAGTGTAACTTGCAATACATTTTTGGACCGTCAATTTTCAAGTTTTCATAGATCTGCTCGATCTATATTATTTTTTAAGCTTTAAATTTTATAACTAGATATGAAAATATATTTTAAGGTTATCACAGAGATTTTCTGTATTGAAATCACATTTCTCTTATAACTAGATATGAAAATATATTTTAAGGTTATCACAAAGATTTTCAGTATTGAAATCACATTTCTCGAGACTATTTGAAGGTGCACTCTATATTGATTGTTTAGGGTCTTAACTCTATACAAACCGCACCCTTATTTAAATATTATAAATATTTAATATAATTATATTTATTAAAATATTACTAAAATGTTTTATATTTAATATTAACACTATTCGGGTCGGGATAGGGTTCGGGTAGGGTCTACATAGATTCGAACCCAAATAGTATTTGGATCCAAGATTTGGATCAAACCCGGACCCAAACCGCTGGATCCAATTTTTTGACCCCTATCTAGAACTGGGTAGGGTCTAGTAGACGGATCCACTGCCACCCTGCCATTTTAATTGTACGACCATTTTATTGTATGGCCATTTTAATTGGTACATAAAATCAGAGTCAGTCCTGACTATTTACAGAAAGTGTGTGATTGATCATGCTCAATAATTTAAGGGAAAGGTTTATATTGAGCATAGGCTCTAAATAATCCAAGTAGAGCCTACTTTTAATTGTTGGGTTTATATGGCCTTTAAGGGCCTTATGTGTGTGTATTGGAATATTTTTATTATAGTGAAACATAAACTAGTGGGAGTGTGGTCCCTCAAGTATCATACTAAGCAAATGATGTTTACTTATACCGGACTGTGCTTATCGATCTAGGCCAGTCGGTTGGAAAATCCAAAGTACCTAGGCATAAAGAATTAACCGATGAGGGTTTTGGGTTAGCCCATGATGAGGTCGGAGCTTATGCCTAGATGAGAGAGCCGAGGGACTGTGTGACCCTTGTGTGATGGTAGGCCTACTGAGACGAGGACCAAAACCTCATCCATGTTCCATCACACGCCGTACATATTGATAGATCGTTCGGGAAAGCCAGATATCCACATTGGGTAAAACGTACGCATGTGCGAGAGATACCCCTATGTGCCATAGAGTTGTGGTTGCATAAGGTCGTGGTGACCTTGACTCGTCTCTAAGGGAGGACCTGTAATCCACATACTGGTATTGTGACTTCTTGATTCATCGACCTGACTTTGGTGACTCGCTAATGAGCCCCTGCTTGGACTGTGGGTCATGAAAAACACTGGGTCGGTTCGATAAAGCTAGTATAGTCTGTAGTCCATAATTGAATGTGGAGTACCCCATTATTACAGATTGAATTCCTAAAACCATATGGATCATTTTTCCATCATATTAATTTAATTGTGTTCATTTTATTATTGAAATGATTTTAGTTTTATTATTTTAATCTCTCAATATTTTATTTGTGATTTTTAGATTTATAAAAAGATAGTTATTGCTCTTACAAAGTTATGAGAATTCAAATATATATTTTAAATTATTTTATTCAATTTTAAAATAATATATATTTTTATAAAAATTCCCTAGGGACCCATAATGCACATGGGCCCATTATATGACATGTGGGTGGGGGCCCACACGTGCCACATAGGGGTGGCACTCCTCACCCTCTTGAATACTCTTTGTTGATTTTGGTTGTAAGTTGTTTAAATTTGGAAATAGCATCTTATATCATGTAGACATATCTTGGAAAGGAAATAATGACTGTGACTTATTTTGTATTTTGGCAAGTTTGTTTTAAAAGGATGTGGTTAATTTGAATAGATAATAAATATTGACCTTATCTTGTTCATATTTGGTAGTATTTATATACTTAATTATTTGTTGATATATTCTTATGGAATATGTGAAATGGATCATGCAATTTTATGGAATGCATGATATTTATTTTATTTAAATGTATTGATGGGGAAATGGTTTAAGAAAATGGGGATAAGGGTTCATGCACATTCTATAATGTTGATGGCCCATCTATGGAATAGATGACTCAGATCTCTCACCTCACAAGTCACCTTGATCAACGATCCATATTCAATCTCAAAAAAGATGCAAACTATGGGAAACCTTAAAGAAACCCTAGACCTAAATTTCACTATAAATAAAGGCGCTCTTTCCCATCTCTACATACCTCTCACTCTCCCCCATAATTGTCCCTCTCCCATAAACTCTCTCTCTCTTCCCTAGGGACCACGCCCCTCTCTACTCTCTGATTTTCTCTCTCCACTATCTTCCTCTCTCTCTTAAAAAGACCCTAGGGGGCACGCCCCAACATAGAGATTATCTCTCTCAGTATCTAATCTAAGGGTTGGGAAAATTAGGGTTCAAGCCTAATTATTTTGGAGTTAGGATTTTGTAGAGATTTAAGGGTGGTTATCTAGTTTGGCCGAAATTAGCTTTTCCGGTTCAAAATTGAAGCTAGACCGCTGATCCCGCGCCATTGGATGTGGTGACTCGGTGTGGTGTGTAAAAAGCCTGGTTGAGGTAATATCCGACGTCTTTTCTTTATTTGTTTGTTCTTTTTTTTTATATTCTCAAGCACAGTATTAGGTTGTATGAATGGCATCAAGTAGTTGAGATTTATTTTATTTATGTGTTATTTATTTTTGAAAATTTTATTGTTTGTAGTAAGACCATCTATGAGTGATCTTGTTGCCAAAATTATAAGAGGTGATTATTATTTAAAAAATAAAAATTGTATTTTCCTCGCAAAAGATCACATAGGTCTTTTTTACACTAATTTGATTGTAGAGGTTATTTTGAAGCCAAAATATCATCAAATTGATCATCTCGACATCAAGATGCATGGACACGAGAAAAAAATGGATTTCAAGTTGTGGAAGTAGTGCATCTTGTAACGCATTTTTTGACTGTCAATTTTCAAGTTTTTATATATTTGTTCGATCTGCACTATTTTTTAAGCTTTAAATTTTATAACTAAAGATAAAAAATATAATGTAAGGCTATCACAAAACTCTCTAGTATTAAAACCATATTTATCAAAACTATTTGAAGGTAGGCTCTAATTTGATTGTTTCGGGCCACGGCCCTAAACACACTGCACCTATATTTTAAAGGAAAAAGTTTACATAGAGCGGAGGCTCTAAACGATCAAATTAGAGCTCACCTAAAAAATTTCACTAGAAGAGTTCGTTTTGATGCCCAGAATTTTCAAATTGATCATCTCAACATCAAGGTGCATGGACATGAGAAAAAAAATGAATTTCAATTTTGAAAATAATGCATCTTGTAACGTATTTTTGGACCGTCAATTTTCAAGATTTTCAAGTTTTCATAAATGTGCTCGATCTACACTATTTTTAAAGCTTTAAATTTTATAATTAAAGATAAACGTGTATTTTAAGGCTATCACAAAGATTTCCAATATTGAAACCATATTTCTTGACAATATTTTAAGGTGGGCTCTAATTTGATTGTTTGGAGCCTCGGCACAATATTTAAAAAAAACCTTTATAAACTTCGTTATACACTCCAATTTATTAGTTTTTAGATATGATGGATAGAAGCAATTATGACATCCTTACATCAAAGGTAAATAATCACACAATATACATTTCCATAATAAATAGTGGTAAGTTGACAGCAACTATTGATATTAACATGCAATATTTATCAGCCCATTGTCAATCAATTAATCAAGATTTGAACCGTGTGTCTGGACTCCCCGAAGAGTACCTAGGTAGGAAAAAAACAAGCATATTTGTTCTGAACTTTCCACTTGTCTGCCGACTGATGCTACTTTTGACTAATATTAGGTCCTTACTCTCAAAAATGTATTTTTGATCCAAAAATTAAGAGTTCAATAATCTCAATGGTGACAATGATCTAAATTTGAAATTTTTATTCTTAAAAAAATGTGAATGTTATTTTTTGAATTCCTTTTTTCACCTTTCATTTTGACTTTTAGTGGATGGAGCATTTTTTTGACATTCATCTTAGAGATGGACGTTACAAGACAAGGACCGCACAGTATTAGGTGAGTCTGCTGACTCACCACAACCATGTCCATATTTAAATTAAAGTAGGGTTAGCCCTAGTATAAAAGCCTATGAATAAACCAAAATCACCCACAATGTAAAAAATGAAAAAGAAAATGGTGCAGTTGGCATACAGATACCTCCGTAAGTGTAGAGGTATGGTGAACTTCAAATTTTATCATGGTATATAATTTTGATGTAAAATGTTATTAGGATTATCTCAAAATCTATTTTTATATCTAATTATAAAATTTTAAATTTAAAAAATAGTTAAAATCAAGTAGATCTATAAACATATGAAAATCTTGAAAATGGACAATGTAGATAATATGTTGTAAAATGCACTATTTATGAGACTTACAATCTTTTTATTTTTCATTGTCATACATCTCGATGTCGAGACGATCAATCAAAAGGTTTTTCAGCATTAAAACTACCTTTTCCGATGGATTTTTGAGGGGCATCCATCGTCCTACATTATAAAGTAGCATTCTTATATAAACTTTTTCCAAAAGAAAAACCTAACAACAATAATACAAAGCAAACAATATGAAAAATAAATAGAATAGAAAAAACCAAGAGTGGTGATTTATTCCCAATGTGATGTACCTCTCACCAAAATAATCCCTCCTGAGGATTAACTCAATGTTAAAAAAAAAAGGGGGGAGGGGGGGAATTGTGTACTGTATAATTATTTATCTCTATAACAAGGATGTCACAATTATTTCTAACCATTAGATAACTTGGAGTGTGCTATGAAGTAAGAGTTTTTATTTTTTTATTTTTATTTTTATTTTTTTAATTTGAATCTAATCTATGACACTCTTACAAGCACCTGATTTAAAATCTAACGGACAATAATATTTGCAACTTTCTTGTGCCAAAAAGTAAATGGTCTCTTTATATAGCTGTAAACGAAAAAAAAACACCTAAATACCTTATATACTATCTCAAACACTAACACAAAATTACCCCTAAAAGTCTTCAATACCCGAACTAGGCAGCAAGATGGCCCAATCTACACATTGATCAGATACAAGTTAAAGATAAAAAAATGCCAAAATAAAGTTAAAAATAGACTATTTGCAATGTGTATTTTTTTTTTTTTTTGAAAATATCAGCATAAAAAGTATATTTATGGTAGAAATAGAACGTCACACTTGTGCCTTTAGTCAATTCCTAAAGTTTATTTTTATTAGCATTTTATATTTTAGATAAAAAAAAGACTGCACTCGAAGATGATAGAACCATGGACATCAGCAAAACCTAATCAATGATGGGTTCTGACTTTAAACGGAATGAAAGTTAATTTAATACTTGTGGCACCCACATACCGTGAACTATTAAGAGGTGTACAAGTGCTTTTTTAATGGTTCAGATTGAACCTAGCGTCATCCAAGAGCCAAAATTAAATTTATTTTTTTTAATTTAAAACTATATTTATCTGAAATTTCAGTTTTAGCATGATTTTTTTTATAAGTTGAATTAAATAGAGATAACAAAAAAAATGTTGACCAAAATATATTTAGGGGTATTTTGGTATTTTCCATTCAAATATTTTTAAATTAGTTTTATTTAATTTTATGTTTAAAAATGGATTTACCCCCTTAAATTTTAAATAAATATAATATTTAGATAAAAATAAAGTATGAATTAATTTTTGTCCACATAATATGGACATGGTACTTTTCCTAATGGTAAACCCGAATTGCATATAAGGTCGCAACTTTAAAATGTAGAATTAAAGATGTACCTCAAAATCCCATCGGAAAATATTGTTTTAATGTTAAAAATCATCTAATTGATCATCTCGACATCGAAATGTATGAATATGAAAAAAAAAAAAAAAAAAAGTTTTTGAGTCTCAAAAATTGTCCATCTTGCAACACATTATCTAGACTATCCATTTTTAAAAAAAATTATATGTTTATAGATCTACTTGATTTTAATCGTTTTTGAAGTTTAAAATTTTATAATTAGTGATGAAAATTTTAGATAATCCTGAAAAATTTCTACACCAAAATTTTATGTTATGATAAAATTTGGAGGTGCAACTTAATGGGATTGTTGAAAATTGTACAAACCATACCCTCTACATGAACTCCCAAGCAAAATAAAGTTATTTTGCTACTATTAGAACCAATGATTACAAAGGTAAGTTGGAGTGGGGACTTGCTAGGATCCTGATCCTGAGAACGGGCAAAATTCAAACAAAACGATGTTTAAAATTTTTTAAAACATAAAAATAATAATAATAAATAGGTGAGAATCGGGATCCAACCATCTAGATCACATGGTTCCCTAAGAAAGTTGTCCGGTTATATGACAAAACCAACCAATACTTGCAAAAAAAATAGATCTATAGTTCCATCTTTGGTCTCCACCAATTTCTGATTCAGATAGGTAAATTCTTTTTTTGAATCATTGGTTTTTTCAAGAGAATGGGTTAGGGTCGTGAGGGTAGCACCACTTGTGCTTCAACTAAAGTCTAAGTTTTCATTCTTACCTAACGCATTAAAAAGTCACTAACGAAGGCTTTCATTCTCACCTAACGCGTTAAAAAATCAGTAACGATTTAAAAAAAAGAGCAAAGGCTCGTCATCCGTACGATAAAATCACTAATGATTTAAAAAAACGGGCAAGGGCTTGTCATCCCTACGACATGAAATTGGGTAGCAGATGAAGCATCATTATAAGAAAATTTCTCAACTTTGTGGCACACAACCAATATTGGTGGATGTGACCTTATTGTATTTAAGATTAACAATCTTATAGGAAGTATATTGTCCGTATTATTATTTTAGGAAATTTATTAAAATACTCATGAGATGTACTATTTTGGCATTTTACACTTTTTGACACTATTCTAACTCTGATCACAAGTATTTTTATGGATATTTTAAAATTAAATCAAACAATATAGGTACATTGTTAAATAATTCATCTCGTATGAGTATTTTAATAATTTTCCCTTATTTTTTTGCTTTACAAAGTTGGACTCCAAAACATGCTATACAGAGCACTGTCTTTAATGATATGTGATGATCCTGACCCAAATAGACTGTTGGGAATCAAGAGACATTGATTCGGCTCCATTAGTTATGTTTAAACCTCTATTCTGATACAAATATCAAGCAAGTCAAAGGTAAGACAATGGATTAGGTAAAGGGTGCGGTTTGTATATATAAACTTGTTCCTTAGGTCAAAGGCTATATGCCATTATGCGCCTAACATAATGAAAGTATACCAAACCCAGTGGTCTAGCCCTTTGGTTGATTTAGATTGTGTAATTGTGCTCCGGCAGGATCAAAATGTTCTTTTAATCCTTCGACTAGATGACCTGGGAAGATTTATTTCGTCCTAAAGTTTGGGATCTATTTTAGAATCATCGTCGAGATTTTTCTTTTTCCTTTTTTCCTCTTTTCTTAAGAGTTTCGAGCACTTTTAACTTCCAAATTGATCGTTTGGAAACCAGACAGTCGGTGTGCATTCTTAGGGAGTGATTTTTTTCAAAGCAAGAGATCCGACATTTTCTTCTTAGGCTGATCTATAAGTCGAATAGGCAACATCCCCAAAAATTAGGGAGAGTCCTAGTTAAGATGTTGCCGAAGGGATCAAATGTACATTTTGCTCCCACCAGAGCATTAATCTTTTGATTTATTTTAAAGCTTTGCTTTTCCATAAATACCTTTTCCATTTCCATTGTCCCCCAGATTTCTTGTAGGCCATATGTTGTCTATATAGTACGGCCCACCACCCCATGATAGTGGTGTTTCACTTCTCATACACCAACTTTCCACAAAGGCTTAGGAATTTTATTTTGTAATTGAAATATTTAATAGAATACCAATCTTTGGGGAGTTGTGGACTTTCTCTCCATAGACACGGTCAATTGCAATATCTAGGAGAGTGAAAGGACTCCCTCAAAAACATGCCTGGTTGCAAAAAGGACAATACATAAGAGAGAAAAGGTTTTTCTCTATATCGAATTGGTTATATTAACCTTCTATGGAGCATAATGACGGATCATAATTCGAATAGCCGACCTTATTAAAAACAAGGAAATTGTTTCATGCGGTTTGGACTGCATGACTACATATTAAGAGAGCAGAATGACAGATCAGAATTCGTGTAGCCGACCTCATTGAAAACAAGGATATTGTTTCATACGGGCTGGACTGCATGACTTCATATGCAATCTAAAAAGTGTAAAGCATCCATCTTAAAGATGGATGCACGTAGGTATTCCATCTATAAACAATAGAAACTAACAGTCCAAATGTTTTTTTATTAGAATTATTATTTCAATTTTTTAAAATTTATTTATTTTTTCATATTCATGATCTCCATGTTAGAGATTACATATCCTTAAAAATTAATTCCAAAAATCCATCTTAAAAATCGATTTATTAATAGGGCTGTATTTCTACATATGCGGGCTTGGCCGCATAGAAACTGGTCCATATCTATTTGCAACCAAAATAGTGTAACATAAACAAAACTCATGCATGTTGCAAACAACATATTGCATGGAGACCTATTTTCTAATGGCCAAGCTTTCTATGCTTCCCCTACAGCATAGAAGTTCTATCATCCCCCTTATCCAATCGTCCATTCTAAATGAAGGGCTAAGATTGCCCCAATCACAATGTCACATCTCTATATTATTTTTTTAAAAATTTTGTTCTACAAACTATTTTGACACCAAATTTTGGATGTCCATTCCTCTATTAAATTCTCACTAGCGAAAAATATAAAAAAAATATTTTTACTAAAATAAAATGACCAAAATACCCTTGAAAATTTTAAGGGGTATTTTTGTCATTATATTTTATCAAAAATTATTTTTAATATTTTTTTTATAGGTGCACCCCAATGAGAATATGGCACGTAATAAATTTCATATTCATACAATTTGTATAAAAAAAACTAAAAATAAAATACTTTGAGACATCGAATCTAAGATCAAACGGTGAGTGGCTCTCTTGATCAAAATTGGACAGCTGGATGGTAGGGGGAGGATAGAAATTCTATGTTGTAGGGGAAGCATAAAAACATTTATCTTTTCTGATAGGAAACATTTATATAAGGAAAAAGTTTATATGACGTTGCAACTTTAAAACGTAGAATTAAAGATGCACCTAAAATATTTACTGGGAAAGGTTGTTTTAATGTTGGCAAACCCTCTAATTGATCGTATCAACATTGATATGTATGAATATGAAAATATATATATATTTCGAGTCTCATAAATAATGCATCTTACAACACATTTTCTAAACCATCAATTTTAAAGATTTTCATATGTTTATATATCTACGTCATTTTAACCATTTTTGGAGTTTAAAATTTTGTAATTAAATATGAAAATAATTTTGGAGATAATACCAATAATTGTTTACACCAAAATTACATGTTATGATAAAATTTGGAGCTACGCCTTAATTGGATGGTTTAAGGTTGCAACCTTATAAAAACCACACCCTTTATATAATGTTGCATTATTACTTATAGAACTAAGATTGTAGTAATCTATACTATTCATTTTATATAAATGGTATAAATTTAACTATCTTAAAAAATATACCATTTTATGACATTATCTTAAAAAATGTGCAAATGGTACACCATTCAACTAAATTGGACGGCAAAAGACATTACAGCCTTACTTTTACAAAGAAAGATTGTCGCCTTATGCAAGCTGCACCCTTTATAATACTTCTTTGCCAACCAAAAAAAAGTACAAATTATTTCCATGAGATTTTTGTCTTTCTTTGTGATTGGCATTGTTTTTCGACACTCATTTTTTTCCATGGTAATTTTTTTCTTTCTCCATCATACAAATTATTTCCATGAGGCCACTTTCTCTCCCAATGAATAGCACTACGTTTTGTCACCCACTTTTTTTAGACCATCCTTTTTCTTTTCATGCAACACTACTACGAATTGTGTCGGATATACCATCCGGCCTTCGCAAAGCTATCGGCCTCGCCATTTGCTTCTCGGTAAACATGATTGAATTGGATCTCTCTTAAATTAATTAGGTCCTTAATTTCCGAAAATGTTGGTTTAAGACATCATAAGACTCTTTCACTACCTGTGCACCATCTAATGACATTTCAGGAAAAGCAACTCCCCTTCAACAAAAACATTGTTTGGAGAAAGGGTCATCAATTTTAGACCTTAGTTTCATTAGCTGAGGCACAAACAAACCCGAAAACATTAGTAGAACCACAAATTCTAATTACATAAAAGAATTTGAAGAAATAATGTATCGATTGAAAATTAATGGAAGCGAAGAAGCCTAGCTTAGCTTAAATTATTACATGAATTCGATATAATCATTGAATAATTAGAACAAATTTATGATTTGTTGTTATTGTGACGATAATATAAAGTTATTTGAACAAAAATTGTATGTCATGAGTTGGAAGCATTCAGGGTCCTATTTGACAATTTTTTTTTTGTCTATTTTCACACTAAACCCAATAATGGGCAGTGCTTCCTTTGTTGACATGATATATAAACCATGCAATGATGTTATTGGGAAGACATAATAAGCAACAACAACATTGTATCGAACACAGTTGAATTCTATGCATTTGAGAGGGGCATTTCATTGACGATGGAACTTAATTGTGTACCACTTGTCATTGAGTGTGACTCTAAACTCCTTGAATCGGCCTTACAGACCTCCTTGGAGATTGCATTTAATTTTGGCTAATAGTATATCCAAGTTTCCATTTTTCGTTAACCAACAATGGAAGGCTCAACATGCCTATAGGGAGGGGAATCTGGCTGCAGATTCTTTGGCCAAGGCAGCGGTAAATGACCCCCCCCCCTGATTTTGTAATGCCTTATATTTAATCTGATTCCTTGCCAAAGGTTGTATAAGACGTGTTTATGTAAAACCTCTATTGTTTTTTAATAAAATGGTCAGGGACTCAATATCTCTACTGATTCACCCAAAACAATGTATTGAACACACTCATTAATTATATCAACAAATAACAACAACAACAACAATAACAACCACCTAAGATATAAGAACATAACCTTTGTATCGGATTGTATTAAACAAAACTTAGAAAATATGAAACATTGGTCCATCTAAATGATGTGTTGTATACAACACTGAAATAACAAAAACCCAACAAATGCGCGATTAAAACTTATTATCATGAACCTCATCCTTAATTGTTAGTTGTTTGAATCCTTAGCTGTGTCTGAATCACTCTAGCTTCCTCTTTGCATCAGTGCCCTTGGTATAGAGAAAAAATAATAATAATTATAGGGCCATTAATCCCTTGCCTCTCAATTTCTTACATAAATGATTTTTTTTCTTGGGACAATAGTTTAGCTAAAATACTCTGGTAACTATTTTTTCAGGAATTCACTTTTTTTGGGGAATATATTTGTATTGGAATATGATGTTAATTTTTGAAAAAAAAATCATAAATAAAAGTTCTTGATCTAACCTATCTCAAAACGAAAATTCAGAAGTTTCAAGAAAGTTTGAAGATGAAGACAAAAAAGGTAAAACTAAATTTCTATAACAAGCCATAAAAAGACATAAATTTTTGAAAAAGTTTGAAAACACTAAGAGTTTTTGTCATATTTCACGAATTTAAAATTATTTTAAAATTGATCGTTTAATCGGTTTTCAATTTAGTCTCAAAACCTTGATGGTAAATGCAACTTTGGCATTGAAAATCCCATGATGGCTCAAAATTTATTTTACCTCTAATTATAATTTTTGAAACTAAAAAAATACTACAAATTTTACAGATATTTGATCACTTGAAAATGGACTGTTCATATAATGTGTTACAAAATAAGCTACTTTTAGTACTTGGAACCATTTTTTGTCTTTTCACATCTATAATGGTCAAGATCTAGATGTTCAATTTGAGGGCTTTTCTATACCAGAATTATAATTTCTAGTGAGATTTGAAGTGTAGCTTTACTTTTTTCCATAAAGATCTAGACCTTATTTTAATACTTTTCGTGAAATACGTTTATATAAGGTGTCAACCTTATATTATTAAAGCAATTTGATAAGGTGTCATCCAATTTGATCATATTGACCTCAAGACACCTTAAGACGCGTGGATATGAAGAAAAAGAATTTTAAGTACTAAAAATAATATATCTTGTAATTATTTATTTTTAAAATTTTTAAGTGTCTATAGATCTATTCAATTTATACTATTATAAATTTTATAATTAAATAAAAATAGATTTTCAAAGTCAAAGTTTCTAAAACTAAAAATGCCTCTTTAGACAAATTTTAAAGACAAAAATGTCTAACTATTTGCATGTAGGTAGGCCCATAAAAATTTGTTTCAAGGCCAAGCCGCATAAGCAAAGTGCTGCAGGGGTAACAAAGCGGAGGCTCGGCTGGACCCGGACCCAAAAAGGAACCCGGACCTGGACCTCACCTGCCGGGTCAAATTTTTGGATCTATACCGAGACCCGGATCGGGTTATATAGCATTGAGTCCCGAGTCAGGTCGGGTCCATTGCGCTCCGGTCGTCCGGTTCATTACCGGTTATATACTTCCGAATTCAATTCCTTGGCGCTTAGACCCTGCATTGTTTCCTAGCGAGAGATAGAGAGAGAGAGAGGGGAGAGTTCATCTTAATGGCGGAGAAATTGGCACCCGAGAAGCGTCACAGCTTTGTTCACCGCGGTTTGTCCAACCCCAACTTGCTCTCTCTCTCTCTCTCCCCCTCCTGTTTTGACTGAATTTATATTAGAATTGGGTATTTCGCATTTTGATTAGGTTTTCTGGTTAGGAACTTCTTCGTTTTAGTCTCGTTTACATGAATGAAACTTCTCTGCATTTGTAAGGTTAAGGATTCTATCAATCAGCTATTTTAGTGCTGCATTTGCTGGTCCTTTTTTTGTTAGGTTTTATGGATCCAATTGGTCCTTTTACTCTTTTTTCTCCAGAAGAAAAACGTGCTTCATTCTTGCTTTTTTTTTTTTTCTTTATTTCCGATGTATTTATTATTCCAATTGGGTTTCCACTCTCTCTCTCTCTCTCTCTCTCTCTCTCTATTATTATTTATTTTTCTGTTTTTTTCTTTTTTTTGTTAAGGGTTTATGAATCCAATTGGGTTGTAATCATTCTTGTTATTTGATTTACTGTATTTTATTGATGCAGGGCAGAAGGTGTTTGAATGGGATCAGACGCTTGAGGAGGTTAACATTTACATATCACTTCCACAAGGTGTTCCAACCAAGCTCTTTTTCTGCAATGTTCAGCCAAAACATCTTGAAGTTGGGATCAAAGGAAACCCTCCCTATCTTAATGTAAGGATATTCCTTCTTTTATTTTGATTTTTTTGAGAATTTTTTTGATGGGGTGGTTTATAATTTGCAATCTGCTTACTTCTCTTAATTTTGTTGAATTCTCTTCATTGTTGATTTCACTGTTTTTCCTGGTTTTCAGCATGACGTTGCCTCTCCTGTGAAGGTCGACTCATCATTCTGGACTTTAGGTTTGCATAGCTCTGCCCAATTCTCACTTCAAAGCATATGATTCATTTGTACTATTGTTTTGATATTATTATGTTTTTTTTGTTAGTTCTTCTGAACTCTGGGTTTGATTGCTATTTGCCATAAAATCTGGAACGCCTGGTTGTGACACCCCAATTCTTGTTTGTGGATGGAATGTGGCCAACATGGTTGTGACAAATTTGGTAGAAGTTTGTCAAAATGTCAGAGAAAACATTTGACATTTTGAGAGAATAAATATTACAAAATCTATTCTGAAACTGAAACTTAGTCCTTGGCTTGCATCGCTTCATTTTATGGTCTTGTTATAATTTTCCCGCTGGTAAAAATGTTCTCTAATTTGGGGTTTGTTTTAATTTTGTCAAACTTCCCCAAGAATGGCATCAACTCATTGTTTTCTTCTCTTGAAATTTTCTGTCATCTTCATTTTATCATTCACTACAACAGAGGATGGAACCATGCACATAACCTTGCAAAAGAGAGATAAAGGACAGACATGGCCTTCTCCTATACTTGGCCAGGGTGAACTTGATCCTTATTCTGTAGATGAGGAGCAGAAACGCCTTATGCTACAAAGGTTCCAAGAAGAGGTGATCTTTGACTTACCACAGCTTTTGTAATCAACGGCCAAGTTGGTTTGTAAATGTTAGCACGATCTAGAATTTCATATAGAATTATGAAATGATATTCCATAAATATTCTTATTTGTTTTCTGCTTTTCTTGTTCCGACATTTGAATTGTGGTACGTTTCCTTTACATGCTTCTCCAGTATTGTTGTGTATCGCGAGTGGAGGTTATGCACGAAAATTATTTGAAAGTAGTGTCATGCTATCGTGATCTATATTTTTCTTAATATCATCTTTCCTTTTTGCCAACATTAAATTCACATATTTCTTTTGATTTGTGGTTTCTTGTCTTAAATGAAAGTAGAATTGGTTTCATCAAGAGTTTTAGGTTTATGCTACTGCCACTACTATATCGGCATGTGCCATTAATGGATCTGACATAGGGAAAATCTGATAGATGTGTTAGGAGATATCTTGGGTTTCTGCCCTTGAGAGTTAGCAAAGACAGAAAGTCATAACGATCGTGCATTTTAATCAGAATGATCATTTTACACCTGTATCCTGAAAACTTGTGTATTGCATATGCACTCTCCTCATTACAAGGGTGTACATCAGCAATGTAACCTCTGCCATGAGACCTATTAATGAAAGAAGAAAAACGAAAGACAGAAAGAAATAGCCTGCCTTGATATCTAAGACTTGCACACCAGTTGCCTCAGTTTTGGTTGCAGTTAGTCTTTTTTCCATTCAGATGAAAAATAAAAAATTTGATATGGTTTTCTATATTTTATGATATTTTAAACTGTTAATGAAATTTCCTTAGGAATAAGTGATACTAGTGACTTGTTAGCTATAAAAAGTTCTACCAAGTCGTTTTTGTGTCCTTGAATTTCAGTTTAACTTGTAAGCTTCTATGTTTGCAATTTCTGGTTTGTAGATGGTTCAACTTCAACTCAGTTCTTTTGTAGAATTGTAATCAATGAAATTTTTTTATTGAAGAAAACGGTAGCACAACTGGCCTTATTAGATTTTAACATAAACTTTACCAACGACCATTCTTCTGATCCTGTTTGTTTGGTTATTAGGGTATGATTGGTGTAGGAATGATAACATTTGCTTCTTTCAAGGAATTAATGCTGTTTCTTTAATCTTTACCTATGAATATTCACTCTTGCCATTTGGCTATAAATTCCTATGGAGCTTACTCTCAACCACCAAAGCTGGCATGGTAACAATGAGGGATGGGGAATGGTTACAAGAGAAAATAGTGGGCACTCTCCTCTCATGGGAGAAAGACACCTCGTAAAGCTAAAGAAGGTCATAATAGTGTGTGGAACTCTGCATTTAGGGGACCTCTCACAGACACAGAGCTACCTCAATTCCTAGCCCTCTCCTCCCTTCTACAATCCATTTTCCTGTCCCTGGGCCCATCAGGTACTTTCTCAGTCTCTTCCTTTACCGCACTCTTCAATACCCCTCCTCTTTGCCTCCCCCGCCCCATTCAATTGCAGCGAAGGCTTGGCGGTCTCTCATATCCCCTAAAATCCAATTCTTCAGCTGGGTGGCCTCATCCAAGAGAGGCCTTATGCTGGATCAGCTCCAAAGAAGGGGCCTGCCCTTACCTAACCGGCGCATTATGTGTTCCGGCGAGGAAGAAACCAAGCCCCACCTATTCATCCATTGCGAGGTTGTGAGTTCTCTTTGGAGCGACTTTCTACAGCTCTCCAGGTGGTCCTGGGTGACCCCCCTCACCATCCGACAACTTTTCAGAACTTGCCTTTCACCTCCATGGTCGAAATCTGGCATCCTCCTTTGGCATGCTTCTGTGGCATCCACACTTTGGGTCTTATTGTTGGAAAGAAACAATACATCTTCTGGTGGGAGAGAGCTTCCATCGACACCCTTTGCGAGAAAATCAAACCACTTCTGGGCCAAAAACAACGTTGTGTTCCAACATTTCTCTCTCGGACTTCCTTACCAGTTGGCAAAACCTGTTATATCTCAGAACTCCTTGCATTCCCCGAGCCTCTCTTTGGAGGCCACCTGAGTTGGGACAGGTTAAGTTCAACTTTGACGGTACCCAGGGCCTTCAGGGATTGGAGGCATTTTTAGAGACCAGGATGGTACCACACTGTTCGCTTTCTCTTGTTTCATTGGCAACACCAATTCTGATATGGCGGAGGCAACTGCCCTCCTTGAGGGACTACGCCACTTCAACCTTTCCTGGGGCCCTACTTTGATCGTGGAAGGGGACTCGAAGAACATCATAACCTGGGCTTCTAGGACCTCCCCTTTCGTTGGTGCCTAGACCACTTTTTCGATGAGATCTTTCATCTCACTAGAGACCTACACATGGTTTGGAGACACACTTAGACAGAAGCGAACGACACAGCAGACGCCCTGCCAAGCAGGGTGCCTCTTTACAGCATCCCCAAGGATCTCTTACCCACCTTCTCCAGCACTGGAGACCTGTTTTTTCGTTCAATGATCTGTTTCTCTATTCTTTGGGATGTATAGCACTTTTTGGACCCCTTAATGGGAATCTCGTTATACAGCTGCTCTCCTTTTGGGGATGCACATCTTTTTGTATACTCTTTACTCAATACAACAGTTAACATTCTCAAAAGAAAGAAAGAAAAAAAAACTAAAGAAGGTCTTGTAATATTCCAGGAGGATGCCAAGTGAAAGCGAGGTCCTTCATCCTCATGGCTTCTCCAAAATTATCTCTGGAGCCTTTCAAGGCTGCCAGTCACTGATTGCTTCTAGCAAAGCAGCATGAATAATTCCAAAATTATTGGCTGCTCCTTGTGGGGAAGGTCGTTACCCTTTAGGGAGTAATATGCCTCATGAATGATTCTAGCATAGGATCTGACCAAACCTTACCTGGACCACTAATTCATAACAGAAGACTAAGATGGTCCTAAACACAGTGTTACTTAGACACTTAACATGAGCGTTGGTATCATGTGTCGACACTTAGACACATGTTGACGTTCATAGATACGGGCCTAACATGACAACCATATGTATCAGGTGATTTTATTGGTTTTTAGTATGGATCAACACTTTATAGTTAACACAATTTTTACATATAAGGCTTCTCATCTTTGACGGTAGAGTAGACTCTTTTACCATAAGAGGTCTCCATATCAAATCCCATTGAGTGCCTTCTTTTTTAAAGTGTGTTTTTAAAACATAACCACATGGGCCAAGATTGAAATATCTGAGGTGTTAAAGGTTGGATGGTAGGGGCTACCATTCAGCATATTACACGCACATGTACACTATGAGTAAATAATTAATTATATAATATATAGTTATTTACTATGAGTAAATAATTAATTATATGCTATAAATATAGTTATTTACTAGGAAAGTTCCTTAATAAAAAATGCCTCAATCAAAAGTTTTCAAAGAATTATTTGGGGCTGCCATTAAGCAAAGCAAACATACATGTACACTATGAGTAAATAAATAAGTATATAATATAAATATAGTTATTTACTATGAGTAAACAATTAATTATATATTATAAATATATAGTTATTTAATAGAAAAATACCTTAATAAAGAACATGCCTTAATCAAAAGTTGTTAAAAGAAATATTGATCCTTGTTGATGTTTTGGTCGCATTTGTTCTCCCATGACGTTCGAGGATCGAAAATAAATTTTGGTCACGTGTCTCGGTGACGTTTTGCGTTGTACTCCTCTTTAATCCATCAATACAATGTTAGCAGCATCAAAAAAAAAAGTTGTTAAAAAATCATTTGGTCTACCACTAAGCGAAGTTTATTACGAGTAAATAATTAATTATATACTATAAATATAGTTATTTATTAGAAAAACACCTTAATAAAAACACATTAATTATATTTCAAAAAACAAAAACATGTTAATTAGAATTTTTTAAAGAATCACTTGAAAATATAATATATAAACAAGCAATTTGTCATCTTACATAAAATAGATTTATTTTTCAAGTTTAATATTTTCATATTTATTTTTATTTATTATATGTAAAATTATTATACTTACAAAACTGGATCATATAAAAGCCAAATCTACATTTTCCTAGTTAAAAAGGCAAAACAATCATCATGTAAATACTGTAAGGTTATCTCAGGAGATAGTTTGACTGTGAAACATAAGCTCATGATTATGGATGTCTCCATTAAGAGATGGAAGAGGATTGACATTAATGGGTGTCCAACAACTAGGTGGTGGAAACTTAAAAGGGAGAAAATAGACTTATTTAAGAGTAAATTGATGAAAGAAGGAAAATAGAATTTTTGGGATGAAGTTAATGTTATGTGGAACAAGATACGTAATTGGATTGAGAAAGTGGCAAAAGAAGTATTAGGAGAATCTAAAGAGAAAAAACTTTCAAATGAGGAAACTTAGTGGTGGAATGATGAGGTTCAAAACACTATTAGCGAAAAACGATCATATTACAAAGTTTGCTAAGGAAATAGAAATTATCAGAATTTAGAAAAATATAGAAATGTCAAAAGGAACTCTAATGAAATGGTAAGGTAAGGTTAAGGCATACGACGATATATACAATAAATTGGGAGACAAGAGCAGGTGAAATAGATGTCTTCGAACTAGTAAAAATGAGAGAGGAAGTGTAGGGTCCTAGATCATGTCAAACACATTAAGAGTGAGGATCAAAGGGTATTGGTGAATGATGTTGAAGTCATTAAAAGGTGGAGAATCTATTTTCAGAAATTGTTAAATGACGACTACTCTGGGGATTAGCGTTAGGAGGAACCATTGACATACATGAGAGACAACTACTCTGGGGGTTAGCGTTAGGAGGAACCATTGACATACATGAGATTGGAGGTTATAGTTATAGATACTTTTGTAGGATTAGGATATCTGAAATGAAAGAAGTTTTGAAACATATTAATACAGAAAATGCTTTAGAAACATATGGGATACCAATGGAGGTTTGGTAGTGCATGGGAGAGATTGGCTTATTTTGGTTGACTAAGCTATTCAACAAGATTTTGAGTGCAAAGAAAGTACTAGAGGAATGAAGGAAAAGCATTGTGGTACATACAAGAAAGAAGACATACAACGTTGTACAAATTATCGAGGGCTTATGATTCACACTATGAAATTTGTGGGACAAAGTGAGCAACGACTAAGACATGGAATGAGTGTATTAGAAAATCCGTTTGGATTTATGCCAGGGAGGTCAACCATTGAGACTGTTTTCCTATTGAGGCAATTGATTAAGAAGCTAAGATAGAATAAAAAAAGACTTTTATATGGTCTTTATTGATTTAAAGAAAGCATACAATAGGGTACTTAAAGAGATAATTTGTAGGTGTTGGGAAAAAAAAGAGTCTCAAGAGGATATATTGATATAGTTAGGGATATGTATGAGGGAGCGCTAACTAAGATGAGGTAGACAACTGAGTTTTTAGTGATAGTAGGTCTACATCAGGGGTTAGCATTGAGCCCATATTTCTTCGTTTTGGTTGTGGACAAGTTAACTAGCATGTATACGATGGGGTCCCTTGGTGTATATTGTTTGCGGATGACATAATTTAGATTGATGAGACTAGAGACTGTGTAAATGTAAAGTTAAAATTTTTTAGAGATGCTTTAGAAGTTCATCATCATCATTTTAGCCTTTTTCCAATTATTTGGGGTCGGCTACATGAATCCTAGTTCTCCATTCTGCTCTATAAATGGCCATAATCCTCAGTAAGGTCATAAGTCCCCATATCTTTTCGGATTACTTCCAACCACATCCTTTTGGACCTACCCCTTGCCCTTTTCAGTCCTTCCACTTGATCTCACTCGTACAACCGAACAGGTGTTGTTCTTGGTCGGTGCCACACATGGCCACCCCACTTAAGTTTACTCTCTCTCATTTTATCGCCTATTGGTGCCATGCCTAAATTCTCTCGAATAGATTTATATTGGAGAGATGCTTTAGAAGTTAAAGATCTTAAAATTAGCCAGACCAAGATAAAATATATGGAACGTAAGTTTATTAATAATAGTGGTAGAAATGAGGAGTGAATTACAATTGATGGCCAAGAAGTTCCTAAAAAAGATTATTTTCAATATCTTGGGTCAGTAAGTAATGAGAAAGGAGAGATTGAGGAAGATGTTGCTTGTAGTATTAGAGTTGGGGGGACAAAGTGGATATGCGCTTCTGGAGTCTTATGTGATCCTCGCAAAGTGGGGACATTGTCAATTTTTGGAGTCTTCTTTTTATAATTATTTTATTAAAAAAAACTCTTATGTGATCCTCTCATACCTAAAACAAAAAAAAATTGTTGGGCAGTCAAAAAACAACATATCCGCAGAATGTGTGTATGTGTGTAAACAACATATCCATAGAATGTGTGTGTGCATGTGCATGTGTGCATGTGTCTTTGTGTGCGTGTTTAAGTGCATGCAGGTGTGATACATTGGTTATACCAATTATGTGAAAAGAGTGACTATTGACAAGAGGTATGTGCTTGTTTCCCATCTTCACTAGTGGGTGGGTCTCTGTAGGGTGATGAGGAACTGCTCATCTGAATCCCATTTGCACAACCTAAAGTGCAATGGCCTAGATTTTGCCTTGAGTAGTAATTTTACGTCCTGCATCTGTCAAAGTGAGTTGCCAGAGAAGATGCATTGATTCTGATGTTACTGCTCTTAAGTGCATCAGAAGCTGTTCATGTTTGAACTAAGAATGGTTGCATGAGATCTGGATTCTCTTTGCATCATAACCAGCGCTCTTAGCTTTTAAGAGTTTTAAGTGTACGTGAAAGGTGAACAGTGCTACCCAAAAAAAAAAGTGCGTGTTGTGTGTGACCTTAATGGAGGCTTTTATCCTTTGAAGGCAATTTTATAACCTGACTTCAATTGTCAGAACTTGGGGACATTTAATATGGCAGATTTAAGCTGGAAACCCATGCAAGCGTTTATGACTGAGTGATAAATTGAAAATCTGAGACTGATTTTTGTCTAAATGAATAAATGTTATTATAAACTACTGACACAGAGTGAAATTATACCATCCCTCCATAGATTTCTTATCTGATTCTAAATTCAAATTATCGGTTTTGTAGAACCCAGGTTTCGATTTTTCACAGGCGCAGTTTACAGGAACTTGCCCTGATCCACGGACATTCATGGGTGGGATACGGTCGGGATGACGATGATCTGCTTCTATCCAACTTTACCGGTACGGATCTTTGTGATTGGAGCAAAATAATGAGTTTGGTGTCTATATTATGACTTTGGTGTACAATATTACCTTAATGTAGTTGAGGAGGAGAATTCTCGATCTTGTATTCCCCCTCCTTTATCGTTTTCTCTTATTTTTTGTTTTTTGGCCTAGATTTTTAACTGGTGGTTAATTGATTGGGATCGTATGCAGTAGGCCATTTACCTTTTGTACAAGAAGGTTCCAATCACCCATGACCGTTAGATGTGAAATTTGACTCTTGGGACGTGTCAAAGTTCAAAAATTTTATTTTGAACTATGAGTCTAGTCAATAGGATTGTCCTAGTTTATTGATTTCACATCCAACAATTACGATTGATTGTCCGTGTCTTGTACTAAAAATAAATGGTCGTATATTATAGTTTTCTTAGTATATATATTGATTGACTTGGTCCATGGCCTTGCTCATGAATGTCTTTTAGGTTGAATGTTCTCTCTCTCTCTCTCTCTCTCTCTCTATATATATATATATATATATATATATATATATATGTGTGTGTGTGTGTCTTTTTGGTTGGGAGTGTATATGATGAGATCGTTTATTTTTTGTACAAGGAGTTCACAATGACTTTTAGCGAAATCCAATAGATGAAAGTGTGTTACAACACTAGAGAATTTTTGTTTTGGACTTTGTGCCAAAGACTGACACATCTTCAACCATCCGATTTCAAATCTAATGGTCAATGATGATTGTGACCTTATTGTATCAAACTTTTTGGTTTTTAATAAAAGTTTATAGAAAAATGGTTTGATAGGGTTGCGGCCATATCAAAATAAGTAAAGCCTCATCTCATAACTGATTGAAAATTGCAATTCAAGCACTAAAAATCTTTAGATCTATCATATTGGCTTGAACATTATGGTTGTAACAAAAAATAGGATTTCAAGCTCTAAAAATAATGTATTTTGTAACAAATTGTCTAGGCCATCTATTTCTCCCTAAAAATACGTATTCATAGATTTGCGAGATCTGTATCATTTTTTGAGTTGCAAATTTCATTTTGATGTTGGAAATTGATTTTAGAGCAATCATGATGTTTTTTATTGACGAAAGTGCTTTCCGAACAAGGATTTGAGTTGAGGCTTTATTTTGTGTTTCATAAAGCCCGGACCTTATAGAAACTTCATCCAAGTTTCTGAGATTTCACAATTATATGGCAATGATACTTGAAGAAAGGCAAGTGGAGGGCATTTTTTAAGAAGTGGAGAACAGTCTACTTTCCCAAAGTCCCTATGGATGGATTTGAATTCAAAAGTCCACACCTTCAACCATCAGTATAAAAAAAAGGAAAAATATCTTATAGACCCTCAATTTAAATCCTATGGATAGAATTGAATTCAAAAGTCTACACCTCCAACCAACCAGGAGTATAAAAAAAAAGTAAGGGAAAATAGACCCTCAATTTTCAGCCTTATTTTCCGTTCATTATTTTTCTCTTTCAAGGGACATTAAATTTATCTTAAAGCTATGATGTACTCCTGTGTTCCTCATCTTTTTAACACTTTTTTTTGTACAAAATAGACTGTCAATTTTCTAGTGTTTATAGATGTGTTTTTCTACATTATTTTTGGAGCTTTAAATATTATAATTAAAGATAAAAATAAACTTTCAGGCCATTGCGAATAATTCCAATACCAAACGACATTTTTTGATGTGGTGCACCTTGCTTTGATTGTTTAGGGCCTTAGCCGTATACTAACCACCGTTTTTTAAGAGTCACCCCTTATTTTCACCGACCAACTTAAAGACTGAAAAAACCCCCAATTTTTTACCCACCAATTTAATAGTGAAAATTGCCCTAGCTTCGTTCACTAGGGCCGAACGAACTTAGCCTAGGCTATCAACAAAATTTTGTTGAAATGGTACAAAATTATTCGGAAAGAAAAGAAAAATTTTTGTTTGTTTGTTTGACATATTGTAATCATGATGTGATTATATTTCATCTCAAGTTGATTTCTACTACTATACTCCCCCGTTAAAAAAAGAAAAGAAAAGAAAAAGTAAGTGCACTGATAACTGCTTTCAAATGGGCTATAAAAGCAAACAAATAATTGATTATAACTGCTGCAAATGAGCTATTAAAATTAGAATTCTACAGTGGTGACTAGTGTTTTAAAACCCACCGATCTGAATTAGGAACCAGCCAAGAATGTATCGGTTTTGGGATGGGTTTTCGTAATAGGTCGATCGCCTCCGGAAACCCCCTTTTATATATATATATATATATATATATATAAACTTATTTAATAAATATAGATGAACTTTTGTTTTATTTTTTACTTTTTTTTTGCTTTATGTTTTTTTGGATAGTCAATTTGGATAATCGATCTGACATAGATATGTGGGGTGGATGATCATCCAACCCACCGGTCTGGTTTCCAAACACTATTGCAACTAGTTCATGCCAATTTATCCGAACACCTACCTCGTCATGCTTGCCCAAAAATTGGTTGTGAAAATCTTCTTTTCTAAAACGGCCTAAACACTGTTACAACCAGTGTTCAAAACCATGACTTGGGCCGAGTACTCGGCCCATGCCTCACTCGGACCGGGTACTGGAGCAGCAAAAAATTGTTAAAAAAATAAAAAAAGTGAAAATATATATTAAAGTAAGATTAAACAAAAGACATCTAAATTAGGTTATAAAAGTAGTAAAATATGGATTTTGAAAAATCATTTTGTAATTGAGGGTATTTTTCAAAATAATCCAAAAAAAATGGGAGAATGTAAAAATAAATATTCTTCACCAAAATACTGTCTAATCTTTATTAAAATGATATAAAACATAAAAAAAATATCACAAACAAATCTTTATTTTTTTTATGATTTTTTTGAATTTTTTTATATCCCCAACCAAGAGACCTACCTTGAGGGAAACTCGCGCCAAGGTGGTGAGCTTGAGTACTCGGCCCAAGTACTCCGGAATTGGACCGAGTAGTCAAACAAATTTACAACTTTGCTTTAAAGCATACAACTAAGATTGTGGTATTCTATACCTTCTATTTTTGTTAGGTAATATATATTTGACACAGATAATATCAAAATTTAATATTTTTTTTAAAAAAATATTGAATTTATACCATCCAATTAAAATGAATAATGTAGATAGATGAAATTCTACTTGCACTAGGTAAAGTTGTCAAATCTTATCCTCACTTTTGTTTGTTTAATGGAGCTGTTTGGTCTTTATATTAGATTGCGAATTCATGTCACGTTGCTTTAGGATATCTGTTTGAAAAAATGTTGATATGTATCCCAATCATTCATGACCATACTCATTTCTAGCCGGAATCGGTGATTCAATTAGGTCTTATATGATATATATAACACGGACTTATATTTTCCGTAGCAAAAAAAAGAAAAGAAAAACAATGTTGTTAACCATTATAAAACAATGTTGTTAACCATTATTGATTGTGTTGACTGAGTGTTAAAAAAAAAAAAACCATCATAGACGAAAAAAGTTTAAAATTGCTTTGTTCTTTTAGTTCATCAATTATTTTAATCCGAATACGAATCAGTCGGTAGGCAATTCATCCCATGTTCTTAAACAATAATATAACATCTATTTTTTCTTATGTACATAAATTTTGAAGTTGAGATGATCGAAGTGAAGGTCTTTCATCATCGAAACATCTTCTTGTGAATTTTTATAGCATTCCGTAATTTGATTGTTTAGGGCCTCACCCTTATATAAACTTTATTCTTTATTATAGAAAACGAGTTTTTAATTTTATTTTTAACTTTAACAAGCCCTAAAGAAAAAGACAATAAGGTAAGCAGGGTTCCAGCGTGCACCACCAAATCTCCTCCTAAAATAAATATTTATATTGATATTTAAATTACAAATATAATAAAAAAGCTAATCAGGAAATAAAGTGTCTCGTTAATAAATCCAAAATTCTAAATATTTATATTGATATTTAAATTACAAATATAATAAAAACGCTAATCAGGAAATAAAGTGTCTCGTTAATAAATCCAAAAATCTAGGTCCAAAGATTAGGGTTTTCAGTTCCAATGGAAACCTTTAATCCCCAAATATCAAAGATTCTGGGTTTTGAATAAAAAAAATGATGGAAAAAAGGGCAGTCGAACCGCTCATGTGTTTTATGGACCATCCTCCGATACGACTCAAGGAAACGCCATGCCCCTTTCTCTTCTCTCTCACTAAAAATCCGTGTTCATAGATTTGGAGCGCTCTCTCTCTCTCTCTCTCTAGAAATCCGCCTCCATAGATGTGGAGCTCTTTCTCTCTCTGTAAATTGCGTTGCGTTCTTGGAACGCTCTTTCCCTCTAAAAACTGCGTTCATAGTCTTAGAGCTCTCTCTCTCTCTCTCTAAAAATTGCGATCTTGGAGCGCGCTCCTCTCTCTCTCTAAAAATTGCGTTTGTAGAGCGCTCTCTCTCAAATTCATTATAATTTCCTCTCTCCCTTTCTCAAATTCACCTCAATTTTCTTGTTAATGGTTTTGTGGGAAAGTATCTTGAGTTTGTGTTTGAGGCGGAGTGTTGGTGTATATATATCTCTTTGATTATATGGTATATGTATATGTAGTATTCTGAGTTTCTGACACAGGTACATGCACCTAAATTTTCTTCTCAATTACTTTATTCCAACGCGGTGGCCATGAATTTCCTTCTCGACCATTTGAATCCAACGCCGTAGAGAGAGAGGGGGAAAGGGGAAAGAGAGAGCTCCTCGACTTTCATTCATGGCTTCTCGGTTTCTCTCTGGGTCTAGAAGGAAATGGGTGATGACGGGTTCTCTTTTATTGGGTGGTGGAGGAGCCATTGCAGCTGCTTCTTCTTCAAACGAAAACATCCCCCCCACTGTCAAGCTTTTCACTGCTGTCCCCTTCCGCCTCATTCTCGATGCCTTCACAGCTGCCACCATTGCCTTTGGTAACTCCTCTCTCTCTCTCTCTCTCTGTTTTACCATCTTTCCTCAAAGTTGGGGATCAGGATGCCTCCTTTAATGCAATTTTTGCTCCTTATTTGAATTTGACCTTTCGAGTTTCTCGATAAACTATGAGGAGACTCCTTAATCGGGTGGAACTTATATGATGATCAATGGTGACGATGAGCATTATTAATGGAAAAACAGGGTAGGGGGCCTTCTCCCCCACTGATTTACCCAAACAAAAAAAATGGTGACGATGAATATAATTGTTTCTCGACTTTTATTGGCAGTTTTCTCTTGTGGTGGTGATGATAGTGTTTAAATTCTTAAATTTCTGTTTGGGTATTAGGCTGTTGGAGATGGTGTCGACTAATTTCTCTTTCTAAATTAATTATTCCTGTTAAGTATAATTATTTCAAGGTTTATTCATCCTGGTAAAATTCAGATGGTTTTCGTTTGTAGTAAAAAATTTGTATTTTTTGGGGGAAATTTAACAAAATATACCTAACTTATTAACTATATAACATTTTACCCATTTTCTGTTATTTGGACTCACTATCATTTGTATTTTGATGGGTTTTCTAATATTAAATCAAAAGACAACAAGTCAAATGTTAAATAGTTAATCTCTCAGGCGCACGTTTATAGATTTCCCTTTTCTTATGTGGGTGTTTCTTGTACCCATGTTACAAAAGAAGATATTATTTTGGCAGTTTTTTCTTTTTTCTTTCCCTTTTCTGAGAATTGTAAATTAATCTCTCTATAGCAAGTCTCTCTTGCTTGCTACTGTCAGTGTTTTGTTTTGTTTATGGTGGAAGTTGAAATGATATACTTCTCTAGTTGGGGCTTATGGTTATGCATTTGTCCTCAATCCTCATGGAAACATTATAATTCAACCATAGAAGTTACAGAGGTATTTGGTCTTATTTATCCACATTTTTGGTGAAAGTAATGTGATGCTGATTGATGGGAACGTGTGGTTCTCTTTCCTCATTAATCATTCTTTCTTATTGCATGTAGCTTCAAGTTTCCCAATGAGCCATTCTTTATGGACAAAGTCATACTTGCATAACATATAGTTGTATGGTCTTGAATTAGGGGTGGCAATGGGTTGGGTCGGGTCCCGTTCGACCTGACTAGGTTCCACTTGGACCCGGTCCCGACCAGACTAGATTCCTCTTGGACCCAGACCCAGGGACCCCACCCGGACCAAGCTCTAGAAATTTAAAAAGAATTAAAAATTATTTTATATATTCTAAAGTACATATTTTATATATTATATACTGGGTCGGGTCGACCCCCGACCCGACTTGATAGGGTCCAAGCTGAGCCTGGACCCGACCCGGATCGGGTCCAAATGATTTGGACCCGGTCCTGACCCGCTAGGTCCAAAACATGGACCCGGACTCTGTCCGACCCAATTGCCACCCCTATCTTGAATGGTTTGAAATAGCTTAATACATCTGTTCCTGTTGTTACAAGTAGATAATGTTGGATGATTTTGTTGATTCTATAATTTTTCTCTTCTTGAATTTGTGCTGGTTATTTTCTGATTATTTTTAATGGACAATTATATCTCTCTTTTGGATAAGTAATGACTAATTATCATTATAAATTATCCATGGACTGTTATGAAAATTTCTCATGCTATAAATCGTCATATTAAAAATTGCTGACATCTGTAGGTGCTTATGCCTATTACCAGATTATGAATATTCATTATGGGGGCTTCCAGAAGGAAGCCTGGAAAGGCTGAAAGTCAAACATGAAGTTCACACTCGCTGTGCACGTAGACTGCGAGATTTGTGTTTTCACAATGGCGGAATATATATTAAGCTTGGGCAGCACATCAGTCAACTGGTAAGGTGTTCCTTCATTTCTTGTATTGCTATGTGAATTGATAAAAGGTGTGAGTTTTAACTTCCTGCTCAATTGTTTACTGGAGGAAACAAGTGAGCAACAATTATTGAATCGTAAAAACCACCTCTAGACAATGTTGGGAAAACGAAAGCCACCATTAGAATTATGCAATGTGGATTTGAACAATTATCATTTATACTATTCAATGGACAAAATATGTCATTTTCATTTGTAGGAATACGTGGTTCCTCAAGAATATGTACAGGTTATGAGGACTTCAATGCTTAACAAATGTCCAATTTCTTCATACGAGCAAATTTGTGCAGTATTCATGAAAGAGCTGGGAAGGCCACCTCACGAAGTAGGCTTCTTTCTTTCTGGTGATAATTACTAGTTTCAGTTGCTCAATTGTTTTTAGATTATGCATGAAGGAAGAGTTATGGTAGAATTTTGATTATCTGCTTACACATTGGAACTTGTTCCATTTTTAAAATATTTTAATTTATATTACAAAGTTGTGTTTATGAAGTTCCTCATTGGAACCAACCTCCATTTTTATGTTATGCAGGTCTTCAAGGAGTTTGATCCGGTGCCTCTAGCAAGTGCTTCTCTTGCACAAGTCCATGCTGCTCGAACTCATGATGGGAAAAAAGTTGCGGTGAAGGTTGTAACTATGCTTTCATACTCTGTGGGATTCTTCACTGTTCTTCTTAAACATCACACTCACACACCCACACACACACCGATATATTTGAACTTTAAAATGGAATCCTTTTGAGATATTATCTTCTAATACAGATTCAGCACACTCATATGACGGACACAGCTGCTGCAGATTCTGCTACTGTTGGGTTAATCGTCAATTTTCTTCACTGGTGTTTCCCATCATTCGATTACAGGTAACGTTGGTCAATAGTTTCTCATAATTGGAAGCAATGTGACTTGCTGCCGTATTTTGTGGATCTTCTGTGCATTATGAGGTTTTGCCCATGTACTACAGGTGGTTGATTGATGAAATCCATGACAGCGTACCAAAGGCAAGTGCAATAAGCATAATGTAATTCCTATTTTTCCAACTGTTTGATATTGCTACTTTTTCATATATAATGTCTTCTTTCCTCTTAATATATCTAAGAAAATCCACTCACTGGCGGCGAAAGTTAGTGTTTTCGAATGTGTTTTATGGATATTAGCATAGTTGCCAGAATTTTTATTGTTTAAGGACAAAGGCTAATAGGAGTGTTGTTGAAGGCACCGAAAAATATGGGCTGGTACATTTATCTATGTCTGCACATTATTTGTAGTACTGAAGTTGTGAAAACCTCTCATAGGTAGGGCCATGAGAGTCTGACTAGTGTGTGTGTTTATGTCTGAGCTCCTCTCGTAGGTAGGACCGTGAGCGTCTGACTAGTGAGTGTGTTTATGTCTGAGATCTATATTTGGAGAGGATCCTAGCATGGCATGGTAGAGGTGTTGGGGCTTTCAAGTGTTCTTGTAGATATGTAGGTATATTGATCGCACTTCCCTGTCATCAAGTAGATGACAATTCATTCGTGGACAAGATGCTCACTTGCTAAATGTCATGAATCAGATCAATAAGCCAGTTTAATTAAATACGACATAGCAAATTTCAATAGAGGGCAATGTATTTTCTTTTTATTAAAGAAAATGGAAACTAGAAATTGCAACTTCAAGAAAGAGAACTAGATCATTATAATGGAGGTTAATGAATTTCCTTTTCTTTATTCTTTTCTAATTGCTATTATTTTTATTATTTTGCTTTGTTTAGTTTGTGTCTCTTTTTTTTTATATTTAACTATCATTCATTGTTGAAGTAATGCATACATCAAGTTCTACTGGAAGTATAAGTAAACTGAGACATATACATGGATGGGGGAGAAGAGAGAAGACCAAAAAAAAAACAGTAGTAGCAAGATTGTCGAATGCCAGCATGATTTAGCTATTGTAAAGGACCACTGGAGACATTGTCCCTTAGGATTATGTCTCTATGGCCCTATGCCTCATGCGATCTGAAATAGCCCTATCACTTATTTTTACCTTCAAGAGAGAAGTGGAGGAGGATAACAGAGGAGGTGATTGGTTGTGTCATTTTTTTAGTTTCTTGGAGTTTCTAGGATTGTTGGTTCAGGTCACATTTATGGTGAACAGTAGTGAATTGTTCAAAACTGACTTTGTGATGGGTGTCATTTGATGAAATTTATTGTGATTCATGTGTGTATTTTGTTAGTGTTCCACTCCCCAGAGTGATTCATTTCTTTGGTGTTACCCAGGAAAATACTTATTACTTGTTTCAATGACATACTTAGACCATAAGTAGATATGACACATCTTGTATCCTATTTATAGCTTTTGGCTTCGTTCTTTTTTACTTACATACGTATGCATCAAGGCTTTTGTAATATCAATTTATAAAGTTCTATTAGGATCATTTGTTATGTTTTGTGGTTTAGGTCATGGTTTGTATCCTTTTATGTAAAGTTTGTGCTGCATTTTTCTTCACCTTCTTGTGAAGTTGTTTGGTAGTGTTCAAAGTTCTCACTGATTAGAGGCTTAACATCAGCTTTGATTGGGCTGCAATTTTGACAAGTCGTAGTTCTGGACACCAGGAGTTAGATTTTTTGTATGAGGCCAAGAATAGCGAGAAGTGTTTGGATAACTTTAAGAGGTTATCTCCTCATATGGCAGACTACATCTATGCTCCAAAGATATACTGGAACTTGAGTACCTCTAAACTGTTGACCATGGAATTCATGGATGCTGCTGAAGTAACTGATGTGAATGCCATTCGTAAGCAAGGAATCCAGCCCACTGAAGTGGCAAAATTGGTAAGCTCTATAATATTGCATGTATCATTCATCATGTTCCTCCCTTCTTCATTTGTTTGCTTAAATAGTAAAAAGAAATTGTTGATTTCGTTGTGTATATTATTGTGGGAAACATTCCTACATCATTTGTTTGTTATGTGTGAGACCTTTTCAGGTTAGTCAGGTATTTGCGGAAATGATTTTTAAGCATGGATTTGTTCATTGTGATCCACATGCCGCAAACATGCTGGTTAGGCCAGCACCATCAGGCAAAAGAAACATCCTAGGTAAGACCGCGGTTGATTTATGCATATTTTTTAAAGTTGATATTTTTCAGAGTTTGTCTTGAAAACTTTACTACATGCATCACAGACTTTTTGCAATTGTCAGGCAAGTCTTGAGGTACACGTCTCAAGATTCTAAGTTTTTATAAAAAGAAAAAAAAAGGGTTAAAAATTCAGTTACAGATATATAAAATTGTTGGATAAGTAACTGTCTTTACAAAAATGTTAACTGACATATTTAAAGCTAGATTTTCTGTGGGAGATAGAATTATGCCTTGTACGTTTAGTTCTTCTCATTTATAATGCAATTTCATCTTTTGAGCAGATAATCTAATGGGAAAATTCAATATATGCTGTCTCACATTTGAATATGTTTTCCCCATCTGGCTATTAGCAGGCAAGAAAAAACCACAACTAGTATTGCTTGACCATGGCTTATATAAGACTCTTGATTTCCCCACAAGATCAAACTATGCGGCATTATGGAAGGTAATTGTTAAATCTATTGACATCTTAGCATATCTGGCCTAATAATTTAAATATTATAAAATTTTCTAAAAGAAACGTTCAGTTATTATGAGACTTGCTGATTCATTTATTTGCATTCTATTCACACCCTTTATCTATTACGCTAGGCTCTTATATTTGCAGATGTGAAAGGAATAAAGGAAAATAGTGTGAAGCTGGGTGCAGGGGAGGATTTATATACTCTATTTGCGGGCATTCTTACAATGAGGCCATGGAATAGAGTTGCTGATCCATCTGTGGATCATTTGATGATACAAGGCACAGAGAGTGATCGTGAGGAACTCCAGGTTAGTCCATAAACATGATTTAAAGTCGCATATAAGGTGATTTCTTTTCAAATCTTGTTCATTTTATTCTCATCAATATTGGATGACGCTCCAGCTGTTCTGTATATCTCTTTATTAGTTCTCTCTCAGTTTTCTTTCCGTTTAGTCATCGTGAATTTGATTATGATCCTTCAATATATTAGCTAGTATGGTGAAGTGTAGAATCTTGCATGTGTGTGAGGAAGCTTTTATGATGTTTGCACACGATTTTATTCCGCTTTAGAAAATGCCTACCCACTGACCCATGTCTTGATCGGTGTTATACGTACTTTGGAAGTAGGCAAATCTGCTACTCCATGGCTAACTCTAACAATGTGATTTCCCTCCCAGCGATTACTAGTTATAACCACTGGGACATTTTGAAACGCCTTTGCCAAGCATCATATTGCATTGCTCCACTAGCCACATGTCCATGCTAGGTTGATTTTGGAACATGAACACTTTATGCTTACTGATTTCTATGTAATAAATTGAACTTTTGTGGCTCACAAACTTCTGAACTCCTAATTGCATCTTTGACCTGTTTTATGGGCATGTGTGGTATTTAAGTTGGTAATCTAGTATGTGAGATTAAGAGCTCTCAACCACAATACTATAGGTTGGAAGCCTACATAACCACCTTAACATGTCTCATACCGGACTGGAATTCACACCATTCACCAAGTATATATCAATATATGTAAGATAGTTATCAAGGCCGGATTGACTGGCTGTCTGATTGATCAAAACATTGATTGGTGCCTTGGTGGGTTTGATCCAAATAAAAACCAGGTTTGGTAGAAAAACCTGTCAAACACTTTGGTTGGTCTTACTTGCTGGTTTCAACGGGTTTGATTTGCCAAACAAAGTTGGACAACTTTTTCTAACATATGTCATCTTTTAGACTTTTATTCATATTTTTTTATATTTTTAAAATGCCGTCAAACCAATGTTATCTTAGCTTCTCTTCGGCCGAAGTCTTTGGGTTTTCACCTAGATCGAAGCAAAGCGAAGCACTGTACAAACTATTCGGTCTGATTTGGTGTGCTTCGTTGCTTCAACGAGATTTGGAAAATTTGGCTGAAGAATTAAGTTTTGGCCATAGTAGTCAAGGATAAATTTTTGTAATTTGTAATCTTTCCTAGGGCATTAAACTATCGCATTGTGTGTGTGTGTATATATATATATATATATATATATATATATATAAGAAAATACTGAGATTACCCCACTAGCTCATATGAGCATATGAGCCCAACATAATCTAAGCCGATCTGATGGTCACAACCTCATTTCGTGTTTTAATTTTAATTTTTTTTCTACGAATCCAAATAACTTGAAATTTTAGGCGTCCATTCTTCTCATCAAGGAGCACCTAATAAAAATATTTTAAAAATAATTCGCAAAAATAAATTGACCAAAATACCCCTGAAACGTTTTAGGGGTATTTTGATCAAATTTCTTTATTACAATTTTTTTTATATATTTTTATTAGATTCTTCTATTTATGAAGAATACACGTCTAAAATTTCAAATAATTTGGATTCGTAGAAAAACATTAGAATTAAAATACGAAATGAGATCGTGACCGTTAGAGTGGCCCAGATTCAATTTGGGCCATTGAGGTTCATATGAACACATATGAGCTAGTGGGTTAATCTCAGTATTTTCCTATATATATATATATTTTTCAATATCATTAATAATAATTTCCTCTTTGTTTTTGATCCTTAGAGTTCTATTAGTTGTGCTAGTTGTTTTATCCGTCTGATTCTTAATAAATTTTTCCATTATTAGGTTGCGGTTGAGTGTTATCTGGACAGTCCTCCTTGACTACCTCTTACGTCTTCTAGACCTCAGCGGCTCTCCTAGCCTAAGCGGTCAACTGACTGGGTGTCCTGAGCGTCTCTAACCTCAATTCTCGGACCAACTTTCTTTAATGGATAATTTATTAAGTTTCTTAAGATAGAAGAACTAGTATTAACTTTTAGATCTCTAAGGAAATTATTATTAATGATATTGAAAACCAAATACAAACGTGGAACATACCGAAAGTTCCAATATCAGATGTCTATAAGAAAGGCACATTCGATCTAAAAATCGGATATGCTATTAAAACAGTAGAAGAGACTCTTTCTGTTACAAATAATCAAGAAGACTTTCAATTACTATCTCAAAAGATATTACAAGTCCATAAAACAAAAAACTATAAATATTTACATATAGGATTAATTCAAATAGCTGTAAAACCCTTGACTCGTTTAGGACTAAATAATTCTATCTTAGTTACGCGATACTAGGCATAATAGATTTTCTGATTCACTGCTAGGTAGGGTTGAATCTAGTTTATGTAGTGGACCAATATATTTCAACTGTTTTCCAAATTATTCTGTATCTCTTACAGATCCAAATATTTTAAATGTTTTATCTTTAAATCTCAAAACTCAAGGATTTAATATGATGACGGGTTCTCAAAATATAGCCATTGTTTATCGAATTTATTACAAAGTAATGACTACATTATGTCTAAATGTACTCCAAATAGATACGAGAGGACAAACCATATTTTTTCAAACCAATATGGAAAAATCAAATACAATTATACCAAAGACAATATCATGGTCAGATATTGTTTTACCCAAACATGGTCTATCCATAATGAAAACCAACCATCACAAATATCTACTCAGACAAAATTATTGAATATACAGACGGAAATATTGAAATACAGTTCACCACAAATAATAGAATTATGGATAATGCATCCATCTCAGGTACTTCAAGTACTCATTCTTTTCGAGAGTCAGAACCTCCAAGAAAATCTATTACTACTTATAATAGAATTCCTCCTATCATAAATATTCCATCAACACCAGTAAAACCACAAATTGATGGACTCCTACGAACGTCTGATAATATCATTATTCCCCAATACAAAGAAGCTCAAGAAGAACCTGCTGAAGCAGAGTTCATTCAAGTATTACAACTTGAAAAA
>NW_006499435.1:5844780-5860307 GCF_000471905.2 Amborella trichopoda
CCTCTCTCTCTCTCTCTCTCTCTCTCTCTCTCTCCCACACACACATACACATCTCTCTCACATATTACGACAGAGAAATGAAGGTGCAGGAAGCATCAATTTCCATGTCTGCTGCTTTCACTTTTTTAGTGTGTCTTAGGCTTCAGCTGTTTTGTCTTTTGGGCTTCGGCTTAGTGGTAGAGAAGTTGTTTGGTACTTTGGTTGATGATGCTCTATCTGTGAACTCCTTTACTGGGTTAACTTGTAATAGTGGTTGCACAAATACTATAAACATTTGTGTCCATCTGATGTATGCAGGGAGCTTCTCTTGACACATTCTTAATCATTGGGAGGGTCTCGTCCGAGGCTATCATTGAGATGAGGATGCAACAAAAGAAATCATTATGGTCAGGATTGAGCATCTTGGTTGAGGAAATAATTGTGGAGGCTCGCCTTCTCGGCCTGCAAGTGGCGGCTTGGCTCTTTCAACTTAGGAGGGTTTTGTGTGGCTGAATGTCAAAACCAGGGTTACATCTTCTTATTGGTTAAATCATACTCTAATTTAGAAGTTAACGGTAATTCTTTGTCAGTTGAACTAAATAAGCCTGCACATCATCTTACAGGTTTCTTGGAGTGTATTATCATTTGCGATGCCGATTGGCATATCATTCTTTTTGGATGCACTACAAAATACTTTTATTGGTTTTACTTTCATAACCCGTTATGAAATAGCAATGTCAATGGTTATTAATGAAAAGTTTTTACAACAATTACAGATCAGTGGGTTGTAGACATGCTGTCTCTCTGGTGCACTCCATTTTAATTAGATATATATGGAACAAGGCCTCATTTTGACATCCTCATAGTCAATTGTCAGGTGATTGTGATAAAAGAAAAGGTAGTCTTAATATCATAATCAAGTGGAACAATAACCAGGCCTTTTTTTTTTGTTGGCCCCCACCCTTGGTATTTTGGCCTTACCCTTGGTAGGAATTGAACCAAGGACATAGCGTTGCAAATCATCAAGTGCAAGTGCTGCCAATTAAGCGTGGGGATCTTTTCCTAATAACCAAGCCTTCGGGGAAGGGAAAAGGGGTACTTCTTTTTTAAGCCATTAAGGCTAGAATGGAATGGTGCCCTCAGGGAAGGGAAAAGGGATACTTTCTTTTTTAATCTATTCAGGCCGGAATGGAATGGTGGAATTGGATGTATGTAGTTAGCTTTAAATAATCGTAGCTGGCTTCAAATAATTGGGATAAAATTCCAATGCTGGGATAAAGTTCCGATGATAGATTAGGACTCATCGGGGTTTCATACCAAGTTGCATGGCAAAAAGTTCACGCTACCCACTCATGTGCAAGGAACAAAGAAGTCTCATTTTTCTCCAGCCAAAAAAGGGGAAGATTTGATCCAAGTAATACGTTGTGTTTACGACTCGAGTTTCGGACCTAGTTTTTTCTTTCTTTTTTTTTTTTTTTGGATATTTTTTAGCAACTTATATCACATTGCATGTTGACATTATCAAAGTTTGGTTGCTTTGAGTTTTCAGTTAACCCTGGTAAATTTTTTGGCCTTTTGATGTTCATCTAGTACGTTGCGAAAGCATACTGATATTCTACTATTTGTTTACAAATTTGAGGTTTGCATAACCAGGCTTCCAACTTCCATAGACAAACCAAGCCGACCCTACCAAAAGAAAAAAGAAAAGAAGACCTCTCCCTTGAAATAGGGGTGGCAATGGCCACGACCACGACCAGACCTTGGTGCTCAGACCAGTAGACCCGACCTCGGGTCCGAGTATAGGTCCAATTTTTTAACCCAACAGGTCGGGTCCAGGCCCAAAACCTGGACCCAAACGCTATTTGATCAAATCTTGATCCAAAACGTAAACCCAAATACTAATTGGGTCCGGCCCGGCCCCGGGCCAGACCTGTTGCCACCCCGACCTTGAAATGGCATCTCTAGAGAAACATTAAGAGAAAACGCGGCAAAAATCAATGAATTTCTCTAAAAGAAATAACTGAATTTATCTTGACCTTGCAATCTTTACAAAACTGTCTGGATAAGAACCTCTCTCTCTCTCATGGATAATTCCACTGATATCACACTTTAGGGCTAATACAGTACACGCGCGAACCCATATGTTCAACATCCAGACCAGATTCCTCGCATCTGCTAAAGAAGAGTGCCTCATCCTCTTTGCCAATCCGGCGTCTCCAACTCATCAAGAACACTGGAGGTGCCACTTCCACATCTGATCCTGCAAAAAACCCCACTTCAAATTAACCAAATCCTTTTCTTTTGCTCTTGAATCACCATCAACATTTGGTCCTCCACCATATTGCTTACTCACCTAGCTTAAAAGTGGTCCTGGTTTCTCCACCTTTGGGTTTATATGTTTTGAGAAGGAAGCATAGCGTTTTTATCAAGTTTGGATATTGTTTCACATCTGGCAACCAGAAACAAAAAAGTACTGTTCAATATGATTATGCGATGTCAAATACCATGTGAGTTTGCCTTCAAAGATTGAACACTTACAAAGTAGTATATCACTGGCAATGACCAGGTCCCAATTTGGACAGGGGTTTGGAAAATCATCTCCCCATGAATCTGATAAAAATGTTCGTTGAAGAAAGTTCACAGTCAGGAGAAAACTCTAAGTGAAAATTGCCCCTCGTTATGCCAAAACCACAAAATTACTTTGCCATAACCTTTTTTCCCCGTATAAAACCACAAAGTTACATTGCCATCAACTGTTGAGTGAACTTTCTACACAAATATATAATTTATATGTTCTTGGTAAAGATCCATCCATCCAATCTTGATTGGGTAGATAGGAGTGAGCCAACTTAACAACATTGTTGGTACTAAGAGCGTACAACTGTTCGTCTTCAGATCGATAAATTATGTGGGGAGAAAGGTTTCCCTCAACTATTGGCCATCCCTAGATTCTTTTAGCACATTAGAATGAGTAACATTGGTCTATGTTGTTGTAACTTTTAAAAGGAATACATTGTTCTGAATTTGCTTTGCTATGTGCAAATGTTTCTGGCTTTCATTTGTATGAGTTGAACTATCCAATGATCATAACCGTGAATATTCACATTCAGCTCTATGTGCATTGTGGTGCTCCTAAATATATAAGGATATACATACGTCGGATATGCGGCAACATTGGTACGCCATTTAGTTCACAGTTGTGTGCTATATTCTCTTCGATGTCCTCATCGTCAAAATCTGAAGTTGTGATATCAACTTCAAATGATTTCCTCAGGAAAATTGAGAGCGCCCCAGTGCCACTACCAGGAAGAGAAAACATATTTAAGAAACATAACATTGCAAACAATTGATAGATAGAAATCCCCCATGACTAACTAATTTTTGCATATAATATAACATCTATAAATGCCACAAAAATTTGATAAGCAAGAATTGAACACATAAAAGTTCATCCATAAGTCTACAATGAAAAGTAAGTTCCACAAAAATTTAGTAGAAAATATGAGCACTTTATTAAACATGTTCAACATTGTACATGCCCATATTGGTGGAGCAATGGTACTGCAATAAACCAGAAAAATGTATCAGCCATATTAACTTGATGGTCAAATAATGAAGAGTAGCTTTGCATATTGTTATGGGGGTGTGCAACGTCATTGTTCATAAGCAAATTAGGGAGGAGGCTAGGTTAGCTGAACGGTGATTATCAGTTCAAGGACGCAAAGGTGACTTTGCTTTTTTTTTCATGGTAAGAAGGGGTAGAGGAACTGCCTCGAGCCAATGTCCGAGAACCAGGCATTACAACGCCTATGAAAACAATTCAAGTATGTTTTACAATCTACAAACAAATGATCCATGAGTGTGACCCAGAGTACCATTAAGTCATCAATAATATGCCCATTTCAGATAAAAGAAGATGTACTCATCACTCAAAAATGCATTCATGAACAGAACATTGATTTTGCAGATAAACATTCCTACCAAGGGATAGAAAAAGGATTGGTTGATACTCATTCTTCTCTTTGTTGAACTTAGGATAGACATATAGAATAAAAAATAAAAAATAGAATTGAGGAGAAATAGATAAAAATGATTGATTGGTACACTGTTTCCTTCTCTGTTTCTCCTGTGGGCAACTTGGGGTAGATAACACATGCAAAAAAAAAAATTTATTTTCTAAATCCAACAAAAATAATTCTAAGCAAATTTGAGTTAGAAGATTAAAAATAGTTGAGATCTTAATTGAGAAAAAAAAATTGCCCAAAATCAAACATAGGCCTGACCTGCCGAGCTCTAAGACACGCCTCCCTATTAACCATGAGTGGCGTTCAGCTAACCAATCCGCAAATGCAAAAGTCCCAGGCCATACTAAATTTGCATTCAGGAAATGGAATGAGAATTCTCGAATAAACAATTCCTGCAGATTTTTCAAAATATTTGTCTGAGTATAAATGCAGTTTATATTTATCAAGTTCCCCCAAAAAACAGTCGCATTTAACACTCCTAGCCTTTAAAGTTTCAAGAACTCAGCATCATTTTTTTTCCTATTTAAATTGTTCATAGGGTGGTGTTGTTGATGATGATGACAGGTGATGTTAAGGCAATGCAAAAAAATTTGGATTAAAGAATATCTCCCCAGGGCACTTATCTAACCCTAAACCTTTTTTCCATAAAATGAAGGGTGAGAACGCTCTAACTTTCTATTTCTAAACCCTAAAGCAAACCCTAAACAAAAGACCGAAATTGTGAAGAGGAAATTTTGGGAGTTACCATTCCACCAGGAAAATAATGCTTCCTCTTAACATAGGAATCTTTCTTCTTCCCTGAACCATCCTCATCATCTGAAAATCATAATTAATGGGTATATAAGAATAGATAGATAGAGAGAGAGAAAGAGAAAGAGAGAGAGAGAGAGAGAGAGCTGAAGAGAGAGATACCTGAAGAGGAGTGGCCAAAGAGAGAAGATGGAGAGAACATGGCAACATCCATTGCCAAGAGAGGTTAACAGGGGATCTAAGCAAAGAGAGAGAAACAAACCTAGTTTTTTTTTTATTTTATAGGAGAGAGTTGGACGGGAGAGAGGAGCAAAAAACGGATGGCCCCACGTAGGGTCAACCCGAATGAGTCCACGTTCGAATGTATGTTTTGGAACTAGAGAGTCGGATCTGGCTCAGCTCCATGACTAGGTCCAGCCTGGAACTGTCGGGTCGGGTCGGGTCGGCCAACCTAACACAATCCTGTATGTTTTTATTCAAAATAATTGGGCCGGACCTGGGTCTAGGTAGGGTTTAGGTCCATGTAGAACCTAGTCAGATCCGAGCTTCCGTCGACATGTTGTTACCTTTGCCTCGCGTATACCGCGGACCTCTAAATTTTATTATAGAATATAATTTTGGTATCAAATATTCTTAAGATGGTTTAAGAACCCATTTTCATCCCCAATTACAAAAATTTTAAACTCCAAAAATACTTCGAATTAAGTAGATTTATGAATATGGAATCTTGAAAATGGACGGTCGAAATAATGTGTTGCAAAATGCAATACGTTTTGAACTTAAAAATCTTGTTTGTTTTCATAATCACACATCTCTATGATCATGATCAGTTATAAATTTTTCTTACATCAAAAAAACCCTTCCTCATTGATTTTGTTAAATGCACTTTATTTCTACATTTTAAGGATTCAATTTTATATAAACTTTTTCCTTTGTTATTTTCCCTTCTCAGTAAAGTTGGCACCCAAATGTCTCACCCTCTATTCCATTCCCATCGTTAACTTATCATATTAAAAAAAGGGGAAAGTACTGTTAATATACTCAAATTTTTTAAAAATTAGAAAAAAAATCTCTAACTTTTAAAAACCTCGGCCATACCCTTTTAAACCATTTTCGCGTTTTTTTGGACGAAACTACTATTTACGGTAATCTTTGTACCGTAATAAGAATTTCGGTATTGAAAATACCTCAATAAACTGATAACAGTATCATTAGTACCGTTATGTTCTAACTAAATATTATGGTAATATTAGTACCGTAGTACTTATAAAATTATTTATGTACTACTTGTACTGCAATACTTACTTACAAAGTGAAAACAATTACGGTATTTATAAAACAATTACGGTATTTATAGTATCGTAATCTCTTAAATAATCTAAATGGTACAGTAAATGTAGGGCTCTATTTTGGTTTCTAATCGGTGGAGGAGAGAAGAGTAGTAAGTGCGGCTTTTCTTTTCCATTTTACTGTTATTATTCTGATGTACATAAAAGAATGAAGCAACAATACAGATGAGTGCTGCTCTCTTTCAAGAGGGATCAACCATATTCATATAAACCTGCATGTATGCCATTTTCTCTCTTATTTGTTTGAAATCAATAACCAAGGCTTCATTAGCGGTTTGCTTTTATGCCATTCTCTCTCTCTCGTATAAGCCTGTGTTTATGCTCTTCTCTCTCTCCCTTTTTCCATATAAACCTGAATTTATGTCATTCTCTCTCTCAAGGAGATAGTTTTATTTGGAGGCTTTTTGGGGAAGGTGAAATATACATGTCTGATTTGCCTTCGATCAATTAGGGTTGATAACATTTACGATATTACGTGTACTGTTTAGATTGTTTATTGTGGTATTTTTAATATCGTAATTTTTATTACCGTTTAAAGGCTACCATAAAAGTGTGAGAATGGTCTAAAAAATGTGGTCGAGGCTTTGAAAAAAGTTGGTTTCTTTTACGGTTTTAAAAAAATTCGAGTATATTAACGATAATTGACCCTTAAAAATAAAATAAAATGTTTTGTTCGGTTAAAAAAAAGCAAGTTGGCATCCTACCAGCATAATCGGAGCCGTCCATTTTTCCAAATTCGAAAGCAGTGGCGTATCATCCCCGCGCGAAAAGGGCGAATCTCTCTCTTTCTTTGATCGCAGCCATAATGACATTTGAGAGCAGCTGCCACCACCTGTGAAGCCACAAACGATTCATCGCATGCATGCATTCTCAACTCATCTGAGGATCCATGGAGTTTTGATTTTCACAAACGAAAGATGGAGGAAATGAATTAAGATACAGACAAGGTTTTTTTAGTGGATAAAGAGAGAGAGAGAGAGAGTTTGGGGATTCCTCTGAACCCATTAAAGGAAATTGCAGAGAGAGGAGAGCTTGGGAATCTGGGCCTTCCATACCATTAATACTGAGTGGGTCCTTTCTTCGAGGCTGATCCTATGATCAATAAACAGCCAATTCAATAAGTTTTGATCGATGAACGACTTATTTAACACTTTGTTTGCATTTTGCCAACCTATTTAACACTTTGTTTGCATTTGCCCTGAATAACCCATTTGTTAGTTTCAGAGAAACTGTGAGAACACAGTTCTTAGTTTTACCTGAAGAACCCTTTTGTTAGTTTCAGAAACTGAAAGACCCATTTGTTAGATTCAGTGAAAGAGATGAGAGAGGAGGAGGACGAGAAGGAGGATTTGTTGGTTTCAGGGAAAGAGATGAGAGAGGAGAAAGAGGAGGAGCTCCTGGTGGTGGGAAACTACTGCCATGATGTCCTCTTCAGAGATGGCCTGGTAGTGGGCGAGACACTGGGTGGCGCCGCCTCCTTCATATCGCAGGTCCTTGAATCCCTCTATCTCTCCTCCAAAACCACTATTGTCGCAAAAGTGGGCCCCAACTTCGCCTACTCCTCATCTCCCCTCTCTCTCCTCCACCCTCCGGTAATAGCCTCCTCTTCTCTCACTACTCTCTTTCATGCCCACTTCTTCAATGATCAACCTGACAGAACCCTCAGGCGCATTTGTGCTTGCGATCCGATTTCACCCTCCGATCTCCCCACTTCCTCTCTCTACGATTTTGGCATGGCTGTGGGGGTTGGGGGCGAGACCACTGTTGAGACCCTGGCTCGAATGCTCGACCTATGTGATACTGTTTTAGTCGATGTCCAGGCCTTAATCCGCACCTTTGATCCTGTTGATGGGGCAGTTCAGCTCATCTCTCTCTCGTCCACCCCATTTTTCTCTCTTATCAGCAGGGTCCAATTCCTCAAGACCTCGGCTGAAGAATCAAGGTATTTGGACATTGAGGAGTTGAGGAGGGGGGGTTGCGTGATTGTTACTGATGGGGCGGAGGGGTGTCATGTTTATTGGAGGGAGGGGGAGTTCCAGGTGCCTGCATTCAGGGCTGTGGAGGTGGATCCTACCGGCGCTGGGGACAGCTTCTTGGGCGGGTTTGTGGCTGGGCTTGTATGTGGCCTCAGTGTGAGGGATGCTGCATTGCTGGGGAATTTCTTTGGGGCGCTCACCGTCTCTCATATTGGGGTCCCAGAGCTTGACCCTGTGAAGTTACAGGTCTCTCTCTCTATTGTTTTCCTTATCTCTCTCTTTAGCTAGCTAGCTAGTAGCTATTTTATTTCGTGCAGTATGTTTTAGAGCTGTAATTTCCATTGGGCTATCTTAGATATTATGAAATTTTCATGGCGTGAGCTTGAATGGATTCACATATAATTTATGTGTGTGGGATCGACATCTATCTATTTTTAATTGGATTGGTAAATGAGCTGACAACAATGTTAAACATTATTGCAGCTGAGTAGCACAAGTTCGTGACATTGTTGTTAGCACATTGCGAGCAATCCAATCAAGGTTGTCAATTCCCAAACTTATATGAATTATATGGGAATGAGAACTTATGGAAAGGTTCCCTAGTTTTCTGAGAAACCCATTTAAGGTTTAGGTGCATGCTTCATGGTTTCTCCTTTCTTGTGTTTTGTGTGTTAAGCCATAGGAGAAAGTTTCATTTTTCCATGGCTGCCCATGCTGATTCTTGATTTTAAGTTTTACTTTTTATAACTGACCTTATTATGTGGATTTGGTTTGCATATAGTTAAGCCTTTGAGTCATCCTCGTTTTGTATGGTTGAAATAACTGCATGCATTGTCTTTGCTCGTTAGTAGTAAACCCTCATCAGCAAAATGATGCTAGCCTCTATTACCGCATATCCTTGGCTAAATTTGAGGGGAAAAACTGCATTATGCATCATAAGGTTGAGATTTTATGGGGAAGAGCAAAAAGAATGGGGAAGGATGGTGTTTTACTGTTTGTTAAATAAATATTCTTGGTATTGTCCTCCTTGTAACAATGGTAAGTGGTCTCATAGTATAATTGTAGCTTTCATTTTAGATTTATACACTTAAAATATGCTGTTCAACTCTACCTTTTTCTTGAACGTTAGGCACGCTATTCCTGGTTTGTTTTATAATTGTTTTATGCTTACCCATTCTCAGATTTTTCCTTTCAAAATTGGACCAAATTCAGGTGTTTTTATTTTCGATTGGGTTTCTCTCCATCTCATAATTTTTTTCCTACTGTGATTCTCTGCATGTTTACTCGACTTACCCCTCATGAGCTGCATTATCTTTTATGCTCGCTGCCTCTTCATGTATCAGATTTGGCTGCCTATGAATCAGAATTTCCTTTCAGATTTAGAATAATAGACATGTCACTAAAATAGGTTGAACAAAAAAGATAAAAGGACTCTCAACATCTTTTCTAGCTTCTCTTACATGCGATGAGTCACAAGGATCTTCTGACCTCGCAGTGGATCCCTTAATGTGGTACTCAGACTTCCTTGAATTTGTGAGAATGTGAAATGAGTTTTCTCAACACAAGGGTTAGTATTGAAACCTGGCCTTTAGCTAATATGCGAGATTCCTGCTATATGAACCATCTTAGTCATTCAGCAATCCCTCCCTATTTGTATTCAATGATGGTACAATTTTATTGGAGATCTGCCTGTGATTTGGATATCACAATGAATATCACTTCAACTTGCATATTCTATAGTTTGATTGACTTCTCCAAGTATCAGACATTGGTATGATAACCATTATGAGCATCTGGGCCTTGTTGCATTTGTAGTTTTGTTCTGATATTATCATTGGCTTCCAATGTTTTACCACATGGAGCATATTCTCTGTCTTGGGGTCTTCTCATTTGCAGTTGTTGAGTCTCAGTTTGCGTTGCACTCAACTAAATATCAACAATATCATAAAGCAAAATGGATATTGAGTTGACCCATTTATTCAGGTCATTCACATCTTTGATTACTGTTATCCATTTTCTCGGTTTGTTACACAGCAATCAGTCTGTAATGTATCTCGTCATGGGTTCACTCTTTAGTATGCAATCATTCAATCAATAATGATGGCTTTTGTTCTTTTTATTTTTTCCTTTTTTCCTTGGGAAATCTACAGATAAGTCCCATTTAATTAGCGAACCAAATCATAGTCCTTTTTTTTTATTCTTTTTTTGAGTGAGAAGCAGATGGGACATGGATGATCGAACTACTCAATTTTTTTGTCACTTCATTTTTTTTAAGTTGTAGATAGGTTTGGACATACAATTTCTGAATTGCTCTCTCCCTCTTAAAAACCATAAGTAGTGGGTTTGGATATCAAATATCCGAACTCCACTTTTTTTTTACGAAGGCATCATCACTATGCTCCTGTAGGAGCACAGTCTCTAATTTTTGGACAGTCAAATCTAAGTGTTTAAAATTTCAAAATATATTTAATTTTTAAAATACTAATATGATGATTCTAAAGTGGACACCAAATTTCTAGATAAAAAAGTTCTATGCACAAATTTTACAGGAGGGAGTAATATATTTAATGAGTTGAATGGTTAGCTTCCTTGACTCTTATAATCCTATTCCCTCTGGAGCATATTGTACACTCACTCCCTCGGGCAAAGAGCTACTTGGGAGGATTTTTTTTTAATCTCAAATCTTGGGATCCACCTAAGAATAAATAGGTGATTATTTTTTAAAAACCCTGGATTTTAAGTTCTTCTTTAGATCTCAAAAACTTGGGAGTGTAATTTGATTTTTTTTTTTTTTGAGCTTAGTCCACTTGTTTGAAGAGGTTACATTCTCAAAACTTTGGGTAAATTCTCCTAGATTGGCTTTACCCAAGGGAGTAATGGCTAGTATGCTCTTGCAGGAGTATAGAATTTTTGAGAACCCAGATATCCAATGAAATGGGTGAAAAGACCTATAAGAGTCAAGTTGGCTCATGTGTCTAGTCAGCTCATTCAATTTGTTCAGCCCACACGTGACTCACATTTCCCCTCGTATGTGTTAGCTTTTTCTAATAACATACTCCAATAGGCACACACCATACACTTGGCTCCCCAGTTAAAATTTGTGTGCAGGAGTATTTTTTTTACCTATTTGGGATCCATTTTAAAATCAGTAGATAAGTATTTAAAAAAAAGTAACTATATTTTGAGTTTTCAAACATTTAGATCTGACAATCTAAAAATTGGACAGGATGCCCGTTTGGGAGCGTATTGTAGGTCTTCTTAAGAAAACATTAAGTGGAGGTTCAAACATTGGATGTCTAAACCTGCCACTTAAGTTTTATAAGTGGGAGAGAATGGTTCAGACATTGAATGTCCAAACTAGACTCCCACTTTGAAAAAAAAAAATTTGGGTGGGCGGTTTGGAGATCCATTGTTCAAAGCACTTTGAGAATAAAAGGAAGGGAGAAAGTGAGATTTTAATGTAAAACAGATACTGTGGATTTCGTTTTTTAATTTCTGACCATTAAATGGGATTTATCTGTAAATTTCCCTTTTTTATTGTTTAGGTGTTCAGTGTTCTTTATTGGTTGTTAGTAAAACTCTTCTGCACCTGTTCAGTAGCAGTATTGGTCAGTCACTTGAAATTTGTGCTATTCTTTATTGAAATTAAAAATATATATCTTTTATATTAGATGCAAATTACTAAAAGAAATTATCTTAAATTTCAGAACTGTGATCTCCTCCTGTTATTCAATGTCATTTAACATGCAAGCAGGCATCCATTGTCCTTCTGAACAACTTCTTTCCAAGCTTGTTCATTATTCTTGAAATATTCAACTAATCTATCAATAGTGATTATGTAACATTTTCCTGGTACCAATGAAATTTAGCTTATGCTCCCCTTCAGTTTATTCCTCCTCTGCTTTCACTCTACTGTTGTTCCTTAGCTTGACCCCACGTCATTCCAGTTCTTTGTGATGTCATCAACTCTAAAATAAAGCCAAAGAAGTTCCTAACAAACTTTATTTCACTAATAACTGCAAGCATATCCCTTTTAAGTGGCTAACTGTTTTTTTGCTTTATCATGACTGCAAGCATATCCCTTGTAAGAGGCTGACTATTTTTTTTGCTTTATCACGTCTTAAACACAGGTATATGTCACAAATTACTAAGTGTTCTGCTGTAGAAATGAGCTAGGTAGTTAATAGACATTGCAGCCATCCTAGGTCTCTCCTAAACAACCCCAAAAATTCTCGAAAGTAAACTTCCACTCTCCTCACAAAAATATAGCGCATAAATGGCCAAGGTTTTAAAAAAATGGGCGTTCCTTAGGCACCCCGTGGGGGGCGGGGGTGGATGGGTGGGTGGGTGGTCTGGTCTAGGGTGCCCAGCAGCAGTTAGGTGGCCGTCCAGAACCTCAGGCTCCCAGAGGTGTGAGATATACACATATGCATATATGTGTTATATATGTACATTTATGCATTTATATGTATCCTTGGCATCTTCTTTATACAAATATCTTCAAGTGAATGTTCAAACACGTTCATATCACTGAAAGTTTTGCTTCTTTGAATAACTAAAATAGTGATAAAACACAAGTACATAGTTTACTAGTGATTTAGTGTCCATAAACCATATTCTATAGTCCATAATACATAGTCATACTCATAGACTCCAAGTCTCAAATGAGACCAAATGACCAACACAAAATAATGTGGTACAACAGATGCTATACAAATGAGAAGAACGAGGAGATATTTAATTATTCAATATTTTGGATGTTTTTGTCTTCAATGTTTCAGTTGTCTAACAAGCTCAAAATTACCCCAAGAGTCTTCTAAGAACCTCATTTAGACCCTAAAATTGATTGCAATAAGAAATGGTAAGGTTTCAAATGATTCTAAGAACTTCTCAAAAATTTATTGTTTAAAAAAAAATCGTAAAATCGATCAATTTTAGGTATTTCTAGGGCACAGGAAAAGTTATTTATTTATTATTATTATATTTTTATTTATTTTTATTTTTTATTTACTATGAGGGATTAGAATACCCCCTTTTCATGGGTCAAAATGACCCAAAATGGCCCCATAAAAAAATAAAAAAAAAAAATCTCACCATTTTTATGTAAGTTCCTTGGTACTTGTCTAGGATTGGGCGCTGGACGCTCGCGTTGGTGGACGCCCAGGAACTTCTGCCTAGGGCGGCCCAACCAGACCTAGGCAAGGGGCCCATGGCCTCTTGGGTGCCCAGGCATTGGGCAGCCCGTTTCTTGAAACACTGTAAATTGCCAACCCATTATTCTTACATAAGATGCAGAATTTAGGAAATAGGAGCTTTGTTTTATAAGTGGTTCTCTTTATGGATCTTATTTCTCTAGCCACTGATACTCTCAGGTTATCAGGACATGCCATTCTAACTGGTCACTATTCCGAGAGGTGAATGCGGGTTTGGCCTCTTGGCATTGGTTAGCCCATAACAGCCTCAACACTGGCACTAAAGATCCGATCTCTACTTACCCACCCAATCTCATGGAAATATCCAAAGACTTCCATCAGTCCTCCCTGAGTACATTAAAATGACTGCACAATTGCTAGTGGCAAGACATCATTTTTAGAGCCTTGACTCTAAGAAAACTGAAGGAATTCCTCTCTCTCTCTCTCTCCTCAGCGCCTGCACTTTGTTAATAGTTCAACTTTTCGTGAACCCAAATCACATGAAAGATTGGCCTTTTAGGTACCTTCCAAACTCATAGATGCTGTGTAAATAGCCACCCATTGACACTGATCCATCTTTTGGGGATAACAATGCTCCTGCCAACAACTTCTTTCTGCATCTCTCCCCCCCAACAAAAAAAAAGGAAAGAAAGAGAGAAGAAAAAACTTCATTCTAATGAATACTTGGGTCTCTAGTGGTGGCCACAACCAAAAGTCTCCGTTTTCATCCTCAGCTCGTATATTTTTAAGTCACTTTCCCTCCCTTCATGAGTATGTTTTCCCTCCTTGATCTGATCCTTCACATGCCTTAAGATTTCTAGAAGTTGGCTATTCACCATAGTGGTCACATTGCAGCATCCTCCACTTTCTTTTACCAGCTTGAGGAGGCTCAGATGACCTTACCATAGGATCTCTAATTCCAGATTGGAGAAGGCCCCATATATTTTTGGCAAACACACATCACTTGAAACAAATGCCGGGTCAAGCCAAGGCGTGGTTCCTTGATTCATGCAAAGTGAGGATTAGATTAAAGTATTATTCTTGCCCTTCAACGATCCAAGCCATCCAACATTCGGATAACCTATTTTGTGAAAAGATAGTTTGGCTGCCCATGTTCTTAGTAATCGAACCATAGCAAGGAAACAATGGGTGACAAGCAAGAGATGGCTAGTATTGCCACCCATATTTGGTAAAATAGAAAACATTGTATGGGGTTACAGAAACATTAGGGGCCCATGCTGGGGTCCTTTGTGAGGAGCCTTTCCCCACTTGATTATATGGCTTCTTATGTGTGACAGATAAACCTAGTTCTTTATCTTTTCTTATCTTATGCTGTATATTTTTTTTTCCATAATTTATGTATATATATATATATATGTATACATACCATCATTATCATCATTCTAGCCTTTTCTCAATTAATTGGGATCGGCTACATGAATCCTAGTTTTCCATTCTGCTCAATTAAAGGCCATAACCGCAATGAGGTCATAAGTCCTCATATATTTTCGAACTACTTCCAACCACGTCTTTTTGGGCCTACCTCTTGCCTTTTTCAGTCTTTCCACTTGAACTAACTCGCACCTCCTAACAGGTGCTGTATATATATATATAGGGAAAGTATATAATGAGACCATTTACCTTTGGTACAAGGTGGTCACAATTAATCTTGACTCTTGGATGTGAAATTGGGTGGCTGCATATATTTCATTGACTAACCTCAAAGTTCAAAGAAAATTTTCTTGAATTTTGTGACACACCCAAGCTATTGGATTTCCCATTGGATAGTTGTAAGTAATTGTGACTTCCCTATACCAAAGGTAAAAGGTCCTATTGTATACAATCCCATATATATATATATAAGTGAGAAAAATCTGATGCTCCCTCCCGAGGGTGGACCATTATAGTGTCTGCTGTAATTCATTTTTGAGGGCCTTAGAAATATTTCTTTGGGCCCAAATTTTTCACATGCACTCTCTTGGATCTGATAAACAAGATTGTGAAAAATTAAAAAGACAAAAAAAACAAAAAAAAAGAAGAAGGGAAATGGTTTCTTTGAGGAGAGAGAAAATGCAATGAATATTGGTTGTTCATGTCAGGTGCTCTAAATTGTTGTTAGATTGAGGCCTTAGTACAGGTGCTGTCCATAGTAGACTTCACAGGGGCTTTCAATTTCGATGGGGTTTCAGATCTGGGGAAGATGATCTTAAAATCTTTTTCTAGATTCATGTGGTCATTTTAAGACCATTAACAAAA
>NW_006499435.1:5883614-5894700 GCF_000471905.2 Amborella trichopoda
GTTTCTTATTATATAAATCATGTTGAAGTGAAATATGGGGTGTGCACACATCTAAAAATGGTGCACATGATAAAAATAGTAAGAAAATATTTTTGATGAGGAAAAATGACCAAACTTCCCCAGAACTTGTAGGGGCTTTTTGGTTATTTATTTTTTTAAGAAATTTTTAGTTTTCATTTTTGCTAGGTGCGCCCCAATAAGGTGAGGTCATGTCCCAAATTTAATCCCAAAATTTTGTAAAAAAAAATTAAAAAATCAAACAGTGTTCAATGTGGCACTGTGATAGATGCATTCCCGTTGTCTATTTAGATTTGATGGTTGGGACCAATTTTCATACATGCTTTACATGTGGGTGGCTCCAGATATATTTACAGCCATTAATGCATATTTGATGAGACTCTAATAATTAATAGGAATAATAACAGCAGTTCAAAGACAAACTTGAAAATAGTCTACTTTTAGAGTCTGTTATTTCTTGAAATTCATGATCATGGTGATGAAGTTTATCAACCTATGAACTTCTAGGGTCGAAAATCCTTCATTAGATGGATTTTTGCATTTGCTAAATTCTCATAAAAAAAGGGATCAAGCTAACATTAAAAAATAAAAATGGATTTTTGCATCTGAATAGGTCTGCATTAGCTAGTGCACCAAAACCCATCCTTAATTTTGTGACCTGCCTCCAAATGGAGGGACAATTTATCGAAACTGTTGAATGTCAATTGTGACAACTGTGGTTACATGTAGCATGCAATTTTATTGTACGCGTGGCATGGCACAAAAGGATGTATGTCAACCGTCATCACATCACCATCCAATCGGGAGTTGAACGCCAAGAATCACCACATGTCACCACTCCAAAAGTGTCCAATGAGTTGCCATCACCATCCAGCCATTGATTGGACATCCCAATGAACTACTTTTTCTATGATCTTATAATTAAAAGGATGAAGTTTTTATTAGCCTAATCCTTATGAAAACAAAATAAAGCCTCACCTTAAATTCTCATCCAAAAAGCACTTTCGGCAATGGAAATCTCTATGATGGCTCTAAAATCAATTTCCAACATCGACAATAAAATTTGAAACTCAAAAGATGTATGTTGTGTTATGGTTTTAGTTCAACAATAGGAGTGACTTGTCATGTGACAATAATGATGGTAATGGTGGTGGTGGTAGTATAGCAGTAGTAGTAAAGATAATAGATATATCATGAGCTTTTTCATCTTCTACTTCATATTGATTGTCATTGCAGTTTATAATGTTATGGTGCCGTCATTGTTGTGGTGGTTTAAATTCTACTTACAGGTAAAGGACTGTGTTCTGAAAATGCTGTCTATATGTTTAAGTTACTATTAGAAAATATTTTTTTTCTGTCTTTTTCTTTTTTAAAATTTTTATGTCTAATGGATATATGGTTATTGTATGTATTGTTGTGCTACTTTCTAAAGCCATGTTATTTTTCCTACTTTGTTAGATATCTTAGGGTCAATTGTCATTTTGTAGGCAGATATTTTATTGCGGGGCTATTCTGGTTGGAACACAAGGCGTGCCCTCGAAGTGATAGAAAAAGTTTTTCCCAAGGTATGGTCGAGTTAATGTTACCAGTGAGCTTAGTATTTCATTTTTCATCTTTTTTTTTTTTATTGTTATCGAACTTTGCCATGGCTGGTCCCAAGCTAGTCATACCGGTCCCAAGTTTGGATAAAGGAGGAAGGTTGTGTTTGGTAGGGCAGCCAGCGTAATGCTTTGCCACACCTTTTCATGAATCCTAAATGGTCTGGCTGAGGGTGTAGCCCTTGGTAGAGCAAAATGGCGGAACATGATTATGTATCCTACCCCAAATAGTTGGGATAAGGCACTGATGATGATGATGGTTGTTGTTATTTTAATTTCCTGGTTAGCTAGTTTCATGAGTATACAAATCATCCTTTTTTAGCCACGTATTGTCATAAAAGGAACCTCTGGGTTTTTTGTTTTTGATCAATATATCTAAGGAGCCTCATTTTGTTGCTGACTGTTTTGAATTTTTTTATGCTTTTAGTGTTCCAGTACCCTTTTGCTATGGCTCTTGATAGGTTATAATACAGTTCTGATACAGTTCTGTTTGTCCGATGGTTCTTGATAGGTTATAATACAGCTCTGTTTGTCCGAGTTCCTTAACATATATGAATCAAAATGATATCCATCTGGTCAAATTAATGGATATATCCAATTTTTCTACTCTCTAATAGGAGTCCAAAGTTATTGGCCAAGAAACTGTTAGTGATAAAGTGGATGGTATCCGACATGTTTAAAATGAGTTGGACTTTTAAGCATGAGCCATCACTTGTATCATTTTTGTCATTTCACTTTGTCATAGAAATGTTCAGAAGACCTAATTTTTGTCCACACAATTTACCCTTGTGAAGCATAGATGACTCTTTTTTGGTGAACTTCTTAGCATTAGTGGTCTCTTATGACACTTTTTGATGGAAGATGTACTTTTTTCTGGAATGAGTTATATGTTATGAATTGTAGAGAAAGTATGCCATAGTATATTTAGGGATTGTGTATTCACAAATACTCATGGTGTCAAATGTCAAATCAGATGGTTTGGATGTGTCATTTATCCGCTCAAAGTCGAGGAAAATTTTCTCAGACTTCGAGTGTGGTCAATATGACACCTATGGCTACCCAATTTGGCATCTAACAACTTTGGGTTATTGTGATCTTTCTGTACAAAAGGTAAATGGTTATTGTATTTATTTTAATAATGCTCCGTTTTCTTCCTATTCCAGATAGGATAGTGTTTTTACTGAACTCTCCCAAATCTCAAGGTTTATTTTACTATCATTGGTGTTTCAAAAATTGGAATTGGGATTCTCGGCAGTGGTAGAGTCCGTTTTCGCTGGTTCGACCTGGGCAAGTCTGATCCGGACAGGGCTATATTTAACAAAGGAAAATTTAAAAGTATTGGAAAACCAGGGAGTGGGGTGATTCCAGGGTTCTTCCCTGTCTAACTCAGGAGATTCCTAAGTTGGACAAGTAATTTTTTTAAACAAGTGATTATAACTAATGCGTTTGTTAATCTAAATTACTGCCAGTTTATGGTGTCACACTTTTTAATGTGATATTTCACTTTCTTTAATTGTGATTGTTGATGAGTTTATTACAATTTAGGGTATTAGCGATGTACTTCACCGTGTACCACATCACTTTCTTTGACTAATTATTGTCTTTGATGTAGGATGCAGACATACAACCTTCTCTAGTTATAATGTATTTTGGGGGTAATGATGCCATGGGTCCTCATTCGTCTGGCCTTGGCCCTCACGTGCCTCTTTCTGAATGTAAAGAGAATCTGCGAAAACTAGCGAATCACATCCTTGTACGTCTTCTAAACATTGAACCTTGAGCTGCTTCGCTTTGTTAATTAGTTTGTATTTAATTTTGTTTTGTTTAATATTTGTTTATAAGCTATTTATCCACTTTTTTTTGCTGTAAATATTATTTATTCTATTTTTATTGTACATTCTGACCTTTTGGGAAATATGTAACTCTCAGAGCCTTTCTGAAAAAACAAGGCTGATCCTTCTTAGTTGTCCTCCTGTCAATGAAGACATGTTCCAGTCCACTACAAGGTGTGGTTGATCTGTATTCTTATGTTTCTGGTATTTTATATTTTTTTTTGACTTTTCATTTGTCTGCATCCAGTGGTATATTTGGTCAAGTAACTCGATCAAATGAGATATGTCGACAGTACTCAGAAGCATGTATAGAGCTCTGCAAGGAGATGGGTTTAAAGGTGGTTGACCTTTGGACATCAATTCAAAAACGAGATGATTGGGCAACTGCTTGCTTAACGTCGGTTTGCTTTCTTTTATTTGTTAATTACCATGTACTTATTTTATTTGATACGTTCATCACTTAAAAAGGAAACTGGGTAGAAGGCTTTATCCACGACATTTACATTTATATGACCATCTTGAGTTTTCTGTTTCCAATTTAAAGGTATACATGATCCCACGCTTTCATGTTTATGTTGCTCTGGCATATGCTATAATAGAGAGGATCTAAAAAATCAAAGAATTCAGTTATCAAAGTAAAAATGAGCATCAGCAGATAGTGGAAGTGATAGACTTTGCATTTCTAAATATTAGGAAAATAGCTCATTTGGCAAACTAATACAACAATATTCGGTGGCCCTCTTTTATGGATTCAAGCCGTATTTAACTTTTAATTTGTGACTTCAAACAGCAAAGGGGATCCTGTCATTTGTTGCTTAGGTGGTCAGAATCATGAGATCGGCTTATATGGATTTAAGGGAAGATACACACACACAACTTGGAACAAGTTTATAGATCATGCAGGTGGTCTAGAAATTTAAAGTATCAATGACAATGGTCTAACCTATCAATTTATTTAGAATGGACTTCTTTTATTTTTGAGACAAACATCCTTTTTACTTCCTATTTTGTCCTATTGACCCTATTTGATTCTTAATAGTTTTTTAGTCTTTTGTTTATTTCTTATCGTTATCTTCAAATTGAATCTTTAATTTTATCATAATTGAATAGTTGGGTCATCAACTTATTAATAGCATGTAGGTCTCTATCGATATTGAGTACTAATCACAAATACTATTCCTACAAAAACTACTATATCTATCCATTACTGCTGCTCTCTATCGATATTGAATTTTAAAGGGCTTTGTAAATCCCTTAAAAAAGTAAAACTGGGAAGGCAAAAAAAAAAAAAAAAAAAAAAAAAAGAAAAGAAAAGAAAGGGCAAAGGCTTATTTTGTGCATTTCTAGGTTTGCATTTTCAGTTTTTAAATGTCAAGCACTTTTACAATTTGTAAAACCCTTAAAAAAGAAAATGCAGACTGATTTTGTGCATTTCTGTTTTTTGCGTTTTCAGTTTTAAAATTTGAAGCACGTTTACAATATATAAAATCCCTTAAAAAAGAAAATGCAAAAACAGAAAATTGTGTGTAAGTGTTTGTATTTTTGGTTTTGAATATCAACTTTTTGATGAAACTGAAGGGGAAATTCTATAGGATGGCTGTAAACCAGCTGTAAAATGTTGGTCAGTCAAGAAATGATATATCCATAGAATGAGTTTAGCCAAAATGAGGATGTTGAGATGGGTGAGTGGCGAGACAAGAAAGGACAAAATTTGGAATGAATACATCCGAGAGCGCTTAGGGGTAGCTTCAATAGGTGATAAGATCAGGGAAATGAGACTTAGGTGGTCTTTGCCATGTACAACGTCGACCTAGAACAACACCGATTAGGAGGGGTGATGATTTGGTTCAAGTGGAAGGCTCTAAAAGGACAAGGAAAATGTTCAAAGGACATGAATGGAAGTAATGAGAAGAAATTGGTGACTTATGGTCTAATTGAGGGTATGGCCCTTGATAGAGCAGAATGGCAGAAAAGGATTCTACAGTCGACCCCACCCCACTTAATTGGAATAAGGCTCGGATGATTATGATGATGATGAACATAAACGTTTATGGGTTCTTGCAAATTGTAAAGGGCCTTAAAGAGTAAGAACCCAAAAAATAAGTTTAAAAAATAAAATGTACAAAGCACAAATTTATTTTGTGATTTTAAGGGCCTTGCAATCATGGGATGTTGATTTTGGAGTTGTGGAAACATGTGGACTGCAGCGTTGTACTTTTTTGTGCTTCCATAGGTCATGGTTATGAGCTTCTTGTTCAATTGTTTTTATGTTTTGTTCCTGAAATGTTGTTAAGAGTATTAAATTTATGTTGCTTGATGGGTTATTTTCTTTGCAATAATTTTGAGCTTTTCCAAGTTTTCTAATTTCTGATTTTTCAATGGTTTCCCTTATTTTATGGATTTTCATTTATTTTCCATTTTAAAAATTATTCCACCTGTTAGACTAGTGAACTGGTTTGGGACTGGCCGGTTTGACCAAACAGGTGCCTCACCGGTTAAGTCACCGGCCTGGTTCTGACAATGTTTGGGATAGGAAGAGTGGATAGAGAGGTGGGAATAGAGACACGTGGATTTACAAAATGGAATAATCATCTTAAGAAAATTTTAGTGGAATTGCTACTGGCTTGATATTCTCCCTAGGTCTAGTGATATACGAGTCTCTTCCGATATATATTACAGGAACCAACAATTGCTAGTTTTCTTGCAGAGATGGTGTTCACTTCTCCTCTGAAGGGAGCGATATACTGGTGGCAGAAATACTTCAGATTCTCAAGGAAGCTGAATGGGAACCATCTTTGCACTGGAAGGCTTTGCCTACTGAATTTGCTGAAGACTCACCCTACGACCTTGCTGCATCAGATGGGAAGAGCACTCTGAACATATCAGAGTGGATATTCCACAGGGAGGACAAGTGGGACTAGACCCTGCAACCCATCAATAGAATGGTTTCAACTCATTTAAGCTCATTATATTTCATTCTGTACACAAGGAAACATACCTTTGCATATTGCGTTGCCTCTTTCCTTTTAATTATCGCAAGAGACTTGGATGTGAGTGGCTCGAGTAGGGAGGCAGTTTATCAGGCCATGCCTGGGCTTCAAGGTTTGCCAACCATTTTATATAATTCCACAGTGGTCATTATTTGGTCAAGAAAGTCTAAATCTCTGCGCTTTCACTTTGAAATTGTTATAAATGTTTTTTTTTCTTTATACTCTTACATAGAATCAGTGTGATCACATGGGTTGGTAAGGAATGAGACCCAGAATTGTTAGCTTAAGCATTACATGTGAACTGCTGAGATTAGAAATGAAATCTTCGTCTCTTGATGAATATGGAATGTTCGCATTTAGAAACTCACACGGTCTCTGGTTTATTCTTTCCATTTATCAAGGGTGTGTTTACTAGTTGTTTACAGAACTTGGGGCATAGAATTTTGATCAACAACTTAACCAATCACTTGCAATATAACCAACCAAATGACAGGAACCTATTGCAAATCAGAACATAGATTCCCCTCAATATAGGCAAATGCATTTATATGGAGGTGCACATACGGACGTACACAATAGACAAGTGCAGATATGCTGATAGTTAACATGCACATGCATGCATAAAGCATAGGGGATAAGTACGCTCAAGACTCCGACGAAACACCCAAATCCATCCTTCCAAGATGGATTTGGGTATTAAATTTTACTCTGTTCATATCACCACCAAGATCGCGATTATGAAAAAAAAATGCGTGTATAAGTGGTTCATCTTCATTTCAATTTTGCAAAGGTTAAATTATAGAATCCTCCAACACTACATAGAATTTTTCCTAAGATCTCTTCCTATCTTTTAATCTATCATCTACCAGATCGTGATTATGAAAAAAAATCCGTGTATATGTGGTTCATCTTCATTTCAATTTTGCAAAGGTTAAATTATTAGAATCCTCCAACACTAAAATAGAATTTTTCCTAAGATCTTTTCCTATCTTTTAATCTATAATGTAGCCTTATAGCTTAATACATTTTTATCTTATTGCCTAGAGAACAAGAGGGAGAGAATTATCAATATAAAATATAAGTGTAACTATATTAACCCAGTAGAGAATGCTTTTCAAAGTTTCTTTGATTCCTTCTACAAGAATCAGATGGATGGATTATGTTGGACATAAAACCAATTTAGGAAAGATGGTAAATAAAATGCCACAGCATTTGATCATCATAATCGAAGCTTTTTCCCAACTAATTGGGATCCGCTATGCCACAACATTTGACATAAAATATAAAAAAAAATCAATTTATCTAAATTAACGAAAGATGCACATAATGATAGGAGTGAGATCATATTAAAGGATATAATAAGAAGTGAAATTCAAGAAGTATTGGGCAATAGGAACAGGCCAGCCAGAGCCACCCATAGACCAATAGGTCTGAGAGCGGGCCAAGGCCCATGAGCCCGGCAGGGGCCAGGCCGAGCCTCTAAGGTAACTTCACCATAACTGCGTCCTCACAGCACCAGCTGTGAAATGATCGGTTTACTTCTTCAGATGTGCTTCCTCAATCTCCTTTTAAGAACAGTAATTTGAAGCATGAAACAACTATTTTCTCGTTCTTTTATGTTGGGGATGCTCAAAACATGGAATCAAACTTGGAACCTGAAGAGGCTGAGACTAAGACCTCTATACCGGGTTACACAAACACATTTTCAATGACAAGCTCTCTCTAAGAAGATGCTGCAGTACAAAACCTAATACAAGGAACTCTGATATAAAACTTGAAGTATCCATCTTAGTAGTCAGTACAATACACCAATCTATAACTTCTATTAACAAGGCGAAATAATCACCAATCTCAATCTCACTTCACAAAATGAATTCCTCATCAAATTACAGTAAGAGATGTCACAAACCGGTATAAGACATGGCACATCCAAACTGATGCTGGTTACTATAAGTACAGAGGGAAAAGGAGGGCGCAACAAAATCAGATCTGGAGATCCCAAATTGCGAAAATCACTCTTGAAAAGAGAATGCTCTGTACCCTCTTCTGAACAAGTGGCAGCCATTGGCAAAAGCAGCAGATAGGATAGTCACACACCAATCTGGATGAGCTCAGTTCTAAGAGGAAAGCTGAAACCTACCAGTTTGCTTTCTCTTTCTCCATCCCTGAAAATGCACCAAGATTGTCCAAGAATCAATTAGGCTAAGAAGGGCGCATTTTCCTTTTATGACATTCCAAGTCTGTATAATGTGTCCCTTTCAGGGAGCCACATTTTTGTAAATAGCCCCCGAAATTTCGGGTTGCAATTGTGTACTCTCTCTCTTCTTCAATACAAAGTTAACATTCTCAAACATTAAGAAGGGCACATGACATACGCTTTTACTTACAAATAATGCGTAGTAGATGAATGTAAGACCCGCAAACACGATAAACGCAATTTGGAACACATTGTACCTGTGGAGACAATGATTTGCAAGCATTTAAAGCACATGACATAAACAGTAGACAAGAAGCAATTCCCTCATATATCCTTCATTCAATATTTATTTTATGCCAATGGAAAGTCAAAACTAGCTGTAGATTTTAAAAACAATAGGAACAAGTTCAGTACTTGTATAAATATTTAATTCCACGAAGGGACTTTAAAGTGTGACCAAAAATTTCTTGGGCTGCAGTGGCTTGTGCATAATAACCAAATGCTGTGGCACAGAACTGGATCACACTGCATCAAAATAAGAAAAGTTGATGATCAGAAGGTAAATTTTACAGAAACAATAAATAAATTTGCAGTTTGGTGCACCAGAGTTAAGTCCATGAAAATCTCTAAGGTAATAGCTCGAAATACAATGAAACCTGGAAACTTTCTATCGTGATATTTACAAAACCTCAGGTGCCGATAAAGACATGTAACTAAACTTTCTATCGTGATATTTAGAAACCTCAGGTACTGATAAAGATATGTAGCTATTAACCCATATCTGGAGTTTTTAGATGAATTAAGAAAAAAATGTGCTAATCACATGGACAAATATTAACAACGTGGAAACTTAAGCTAATCATTAATCAAAACCTGATAGAGCAAAGTAGAATGAGGCCGACATTAAAAAGAAAAGAGTTCATTAAGGTGCCCCCCCACCTGAAACATTCAAATAACAGAGATCAGGACACACTCCTTCACTAATACAGATAATTATAAGAAAGAAGTATGGTGCAGAGGGTTGGTCAATACTTCATGGGATGAATGGTGATGAAAACAAATCTCAAACCTAGCACCATTGCACCAGCTATCACAGCAAGCAGCAAATAGAAGCAGAAGAACGCAAATGCCGCAGTGCCAAGAAGCCCTGGTTAGTTTTGATATTACAAAAGTCAGATCAAGAAATCAGAATCAAGAAGGAATATTGGGGATCAGCGCAGTTCTATCTTCACGTACCCCACACGTCATCCAACTTGATGAAGACCTCATTTAGAAATGAAGAAAGAGGGGGATTGATCAACAAGTATATAATAATATGCGCAACCCAAGCCACTGAAACACACAGCCTGAAGAACATAAACCAAAGAAAATGGTGTCACATCAAGTCCAAGTAGCAATCCCAATAATAAACCACAGTTCAACACCAAAACCATAACTCCATAAGCTCATGTGGTCAATGACTGTACTGCTCAGCAGAACATTAATGTGCTTACAAACAAATACTATGAATATAAATCGCTCCTTTCCTTTTGCTTTTTAACATGTTAAAGGGGAAGGAATAGAACCCTTGACGTCATGTTCTGGATCTCCCACCCTAACCACCCAGGCCAAGGGCCTTGCTCTTATCTTCAAATATTATTAAAGATTGAACTATATAAGTTAATCTAACCAGTAAAAACCTCAGTACTGAAAAATATTTCCAAAAACATGAAAAATAGACATCAGGCAGATGATCAAAAGTAAGAACAATTGTTGGATAAGAAACCTAGGGAGTAAAAATTCCAAAAATGAACTCATATAAAATGTCTTACCCGATGATTCCAAGAACCAGTTTGCCCAAGTAACTGAGAACAGTTAATGCCCAAGAAGTTTCTGCCTGCAGAAAAAATGACCAAGGAAGAGCAGCGGAGCACATTACAGATAGGATATGCAGAGTACACTGAATATGGACATCACTTGACACACACACACATACAAATGTATGCGTGTGTGTGTTTACAGGGAATGATTTCATGCAACTATTCTATAATAATATAATGAAGATATCTTCAAAAACCATGCTAAGGCCATTTGTTTGATCCCAATTTTTAAAAATACACTCTTTTCATTTTAATAAACAATTACAAAAAAGCAAAAATTGAAATAACACTCATAAAGATATTTTTTTTAGCTCAAGTAACATAGGCCATCCACTTTGGTGAGATGCTTAGATATGGGCTTTAGAAGGATTTTTTCCCTTTCCAAATTTTTTCGATGGCTTTATTATTAGATGAATAATATTAAAAAGGGAAAATTTCGTACAGACCCCTCATTCCCCATCTTATTTCATAGTAGACCCTACTTCTATTTTTCTTTCACGCGGCATAAAAAAACCCTCAATTATTTCACCGTACCCCCTCATATCTTCTCTCTCACGTTTATTCACTTTTGGCCACAAAAACTAGCCCCAAC
>NW_006499435.1:5898931-5914400 GCF_000471905.2 Amborella trichopoda
ATCCCACATTGAAGCCTATGAAAAAGCATTGTAAGTATAAATAGTTCATGGGTGGTGCATTACATTACGCGCGTGTGGAAGGCAGGCGCTCCATGGATGCTCTTGCGTTCGCGTTCACGTCCACGCATGTACGCCCGACTCTGCTCATTTGCCCATGTTTAATGACATCATGAACCGGCCCATGACGTTAAAGTCGTTCGATTCTTATGATTTGTTTCTAGACATGGGCGATTTGCGGTTTTACGCTAGAATCGACACAGGATGACCGATTCCCATGTTGAATCGGTCGAGTCCGTTGTGACTCGACGATTTTTTAATCCCTGGATTCACCTATTTTTTAAGAATAAAGCTTCAATATTTCAAGTGATTTGGATTTGTAGAAAACAAATTAAAATTCAAATACGAAAAGCAATTGTGACCATTAGATCAGCCCAGATTCAATCTGGGCCATTAAACATTTACTATAGTTGTCAGCTAGTAGGCAGACCATAGACATCATGCTAGAATGAGTTGTGAATGGTGGATTTACTATGTATTTTTTTGTAAAACAAGTTATTTTTTATGGTATCCTGCTCATCAAATAAAGGTGGATGTATAAATATCACTAAAAGATAAAAGGTACTTTTGTCATCTTCATAAATGATAAAGTTGAAAATTTTACTTAAAGACAAGAGCATTCCACAAATAAAGTTTCAAGACACTAAGTTCCTAACAGTAATTGTACTTTTGTAAAAGTTTCAAATTTACTCTTACTTAACGATTAAGTTACTTATTATAATATTTTCTAAACAAAAAGTAATGATTTATGATAAATACACCGATCACAGCCCATTCTAATATTAACCTTAATATTTTGAGGGGTTGTTAACTCTTGAAATATCATAGTTATCATTTTAGCCTTTTCCCAATTAATTGTGGTCGGCTACATGAATTCTGGTTTTTCATTCTGCTCTATTAAAGGCTATATCCTCAGTGTGGCCATAAGTCCCTATATCTTTTCGAACTACTTCTAACCACGTCCTTTTGGGCCTACCCCTTGCCCTTTTCAGTCCTTCCACTTGAAATAACTCGCATCTCCTAACAGGTGTTGTACTTAATCGGTGCCACACATGACCAGCCCACCTAGGTCTACTCTCTCATTTTAGCGCCTATTGGTGTCACGCCTAAATTCTCTCGAATAGATTCATTTCGAATTCTATCGCTTCTTGTCTTGTCACTCATCCATCTCAACATCCTCATCTCCGTTACACTCATTCTTTGGGTATATTGTTTTTTGTCCTCCCAACATTCCGCCCTATAGATCTAAGCTGGTCTCACAGTTGTCTTACAGAATTTGCCCTTCAACCTCATTGGTATGTGGAAATCACATAAAATTTCAGTTGCACATCTCCACTTCACCCACCCAGCTCTGATTCTATGTGCAACATCTTTCTTCGATCTCTCTATTTTCCTAAATTATCGACCCAAGGTATCGAGAGAGAGAGAGAGAGAGAGAGAGAGAGAATATATATATATATATAGGAGGAGAGAGAGTAGAATATGCAGAATACAAATATGGAATACAGCATCACTTGAAATGTGTGTGTGTATATGCAGGATGTATATGTATGTATGTACGTAGTCACTACCTTTTCCCCTTGGGGAAACATCTCCTCCAAAGCTTTCATATCTTCTTCTAGGAGAAGCAATTCCTGAATGAAGATAAAAGTATGTGATTAAATTATCATGAAAAAGAATACAAATAGTGAGTCTCCAACAATATTTTGCACAAGAGGACATGAAAAAGATCATTCTTCTCCTTACGGGAAGACGATGCTCAACAGAATGGATTGGTCTTGTAGTGAACATGTAATACAGATTATAAAATAATCTCAGAGAAATATGAGCATACATAATTATCAAAGATTCAAATTGACTTAAGTGCACTTGACTTGAGCAAATAATTTAACCATATTTTTAAATACTCAGAACAGATTTCAGGTTCTCCAAGAAATACTTTTGAGGATGAGAACAATAAGAACAAGTAAACAGGAAGCAAGGAAGGGGAAAATATGATGGGAAACATGAAGTTAACTTTACTCAACGAAAAATATGATGGAAAAAATGAAGTTAACTTACTCAAAAAAAAATATGATGGGAAAAAGGGGTATCAAAAGGAATACTTGCTCAATATGAACATGAAGCACACAGAAAATGTAACCTAGCAACAATAGGGACTACATAGCCACTGTTGCCATTTCCACAAAGTCATACAAATCCAAAAGTTGAGGTCCAAAGAAGGTGGCCTTATAACCATCCACTAGGAGAAATTATAAGCTCTCATGAATAGACGAACACGTGTGATAATCGTAAGTAATGATACACAAAACATACCTTTTCAACTGCCTTCACATTTTTGCGCCATTTTCTGCCCTTGGAACCACTTTTCTCTTCCTGATGAAGGGTAGCTGCTGCTTTCTTCAACTCTCTTGCCTTTTTCCCTAACTCAGTTGCCTCCTATGAAATTCAATTTTTTCCATGGGAACAATTTTTTATTTGTTTAAAGAAATACCATGGGAACAATTAGTACATATAACTTAATAATAACGAGGAAAATGACAAGTAGCAGCAGTTCATAGCTGTGGACTATAAGGTAAGATGCCACCTTAATATACTGAGAACGAGTAATAACAGCTTTTGGCCGACGAATGAATGAAAATATAAGTCCCAAAGGCAAACAAAATATGCCCACACCTCCAAATATCTGAAAAGGGACACGAAGGAAGCAATATTAAAGAAACAGAATGACACTTCAAGGAAAAATTTCAACACACATCACAGATGCAGATATGCCCGCATGACTTGGAAATTTAAGAAAATACAAGTATAAAATGAATGTTATCTAATTCCCAGTAGCAGAAGTCAAAATTTATCTATGTAAGCCTGAGAAAAAATATACAAACAGGAGAATCAATCTAAATAATTAGATTACTCTGCAAAGCAAATAATGCAGCAATCATAAATTGTAAAATCCTAATAAAATTATCTATTCAATGATACGATTGAGCAATACCATACGGGAGAAATGGATGACATATATAGCAACATAACTTTATGGGAGAAAACCTTCATCGCCGAGAGGCGCAAGTAGTTATAAGACGCATCTCCATAGAACAACCCTGGCTCAAAGAAAAGTCTACAATCACCACAGCTTAAATCTGTCTTTCTTTGCTATTTTGAGATAGATCTTTTGTTATTTATTAATGACCATTAACAACTGAATCTGCAACATCGAGATCTATAAGATGCCAAAGTGCTTTATGCGACCAAAATACCTAGGGATTAGGATAGGATGACCATTAAGAACTGAATCTGCAACATGGAGATCTATAAGATGAATAAGTGCTTTATGATATCCATTTTTCAGTTTTTTAAAGACCCCAAACATCTCCAAAGATATTATAATTCAAAGTAGAGAACCTATCTTTTGAAATAGAGCACTAGTCGAGCAACCCACTGGGGATCCCATAAACTCTACAATCACTCCCCAGTTTCAGAGTTTCATGGTAGTTACCCACAAACCCCACATGCATGCAAGCAATGCACAAGCAGGTGGTCCATTGCCTCCTCAACCTCGCATAAATGAGGCATGTGATTGGCATCTGATTCTTATGGCTTTAAATATGAGTTCCACAGCTTTCTGGGTGATCAATCATAAGGATGTTATCCAAGAGGGCCATCCAACTAAAAGCAGAAAGACATAGTGGGGACTCCATGCAACCTAGGGAGTCCTCAACACCCTCTCATTTAAGTTCACAAAAATTCCAAGTTCCATCCTAAATTGTTCCACTTCCACAATGGCTTATCCAATGCCACCATCAGTATGAAATCTTGTGTCAAATAAATGAATGTCTTCTGCAAAATGTTTAGTGAAAAGAACAAAAATTATCCCTAATTTATTACAGGCTACAAATTCCACAAGTCAATTGACAGATCTCTTACAGGAATTAAAAGTTAATCACAGCACAGAAGGGCATATTACATCTATATTCCCCAAAATACACCGAGCTGGATCTTAAAGGGCCTGAGTGTTACTTCACAACATACAACATACAATAACACCTTTAGTCAATGCATGATTGGTATATATAAAATTCCCCACAGTATTCCAATCACCACGAACTAAATGTTGATAAAAATGGAACAGGTATATTAATATGTTCTTTGAAATGCACAATTGTATCATTTAAAAACCAATCCATCAAGGTCAAACCATTTCATAATAGTGATGCGAATGTGCAATGCATGATTTTACCTGACCCTACAATACATATAGATGATGAGAAAGATACTTCTACAAAAAAATTCCCATGATTTACTAAATATGAAAGAATACAAAAATGAAAGATTCCCCAAATAATTAGTAAAACTTAAGAAGGATAACGAATAATAATAAAGGATTATTAAGCCTCTCGTCTCCTACAAGCCCCACTATAAAAACCTAACAATTAAGGCATTGTTTAGATGAAAATGAAAATGAATCTACGATTTTTTTTAAATGTAGATTGTCAATTTGTCATCTCATGGATATTTACACACTGCATGAATATCAATCCATAGTTCAAGGTTGTTGGGTGTCATTTGACTTGACAGTGCACCCTCAACTGAAAGTCATTGAGATCCACGGAAAATTTGAAACCCACAAAGTTTACCAAAATTCTTCCTCCAAAAACCCTCATCCATGAAAATGGCTCCCCCTCTTTATCTGCAAACTAAATTCATGAAAATGGCTCCTTGACTTGATGTATACCTTCTCTTTCGTTCTTCATCCCCATTATTCATCAATGGCCATTAACGATGTTCAATAAGTCGGAAGCGGCTGCCTAGGCCCCCTCCAAAAAACCCTCATCCATGAAAATGACTCCCCCGCTTTATCTGCAAACCTGATTCATGAAAATGGCTCCTTGACTTGATGTATACCTTCTCTTTCATTCTTCATCCCCATTATTCATCAATAGCCATTAACAATGTTCAATAAGTCGGAAGCGGCCGCCTAGGCAGTGGGGGGAGGGGAGGGGGGGGGTGGGGGTGTTGGGCCGTCTAAGAGCCAAGACCCAAAGGCAGCCAGCGTTGTTTTTTTTTTTTGAAAAATTTGGATCCCCCACACCTTGCCCTCATTTTATTGTAAAAAAATTGTTTATTTTATTATTTAATAAGTAAATTTTTTATATAATATATTGTTAAGATGCCGGAAACCAGAAGCACAGATCAAACCTAAACATTTACAACTTTAGACTATAAATGAAATAATTATAACTCAAAAGCAAAATTAAAAGATAAAATCAACTAGAGATGTCATTTAAATCTCGCAAATCACAAGTCACAAAAGTTTCAAAAGTCATTAGCAAAAAGTTGGGATCCCAAATCTCCTCTTTTACAACCCCCTATAAGCCTCAACAAGATTGGGGATGAATATCCTTTAATATCATGACCATTCAATGATTTCGAAAAAAATTTCAATCTCTCAAAAAATCTTCAAATTTAGTTTTTTACCAGTTGTTTCTCACTCTAAAATTCACTAAAATTGTTTTTGGTGGAAAGAATGGCCCCCCAAACCCTTATCCCCCCTTTTTCAAGGGACATTTTTTGCCCCTTCCCGATTTTTTTTCCACCAAACTCGTGTAGGCCGTCCAGCTGGCTGCCTTTTCCTGCCTTTTCAACCGCCTAGTCAAGAGCCTAGGCGGGCGCCTAGTTCTGGCCGCCTAATAGTGTCCGCTTTATAAATGCGTAGGCGTTTTATCCAAAAGTCCGCCTAGGCGGTCGAGTGGACGACTTTTCGAATATTGGCCATTAATGTTTCTCTGTCGCTTTCTTTTGATCTTAGTTTTATTATCTTCTCTGATTTGTGCAAGTTCTTCTCATCCATTAAATTCCTCCATGACAAGTGCGAATGATGATGTATACGATGTGCATGTTGATTTTGTAAAAGAGCATCCCTAAAACCCCACCAAACACCTTCAGCCCCTCCCTCGCCACCTCTCTCAAAACCCGCCATAACTCATTCTGCCCCCTGTCCACCCACTCGATCCAAAACCTAAACAAATTCTTCTATGATATTTACAAACAAAGTTATCGCCTGATGGTCCCAACCATGGTTTCGAATGGCATCCAACCATGCCCTAAAGGTTGAATGGCAAGCTATCTCCAACCTAGGATAAAGTAACTTGAATGTAAGGAGCATTTACCTCCAACTTAGATTGAAAACGGAATATCGATTTCCTTATTAAGTCACGATAGGGATCTAAAAAGTTTTCTTAACAGAATCTCTAAAATTTAGAGATCTCTACTGTCTGGGATGGGTTACAAAACTCGATAAATAACATTTGCAAATGAGAGAAAGTATAGGTGACATATCAAAAAGAAATAAAATTTTGGCAAGCCCACCTTGCCCTATAATGCTCTATTTAATATTCCTTTCTTAATAAGCCTTTACTATAAACCATCTCTCTCAATATAGGGTCTGTCCTCTTTTAATCAAGCAAACCATTTCTATGTGATTCTTACTATGAAACATTGAAATATCACAGTTTCCTACTACATAAGTAATTACCTGCTCTCTCTCTCTCTCTACTTTTACAGAAAAGGGAAGCAACCACTATTCATATGTTCGGTTACCAAAAACAAAGGATGTACATAGTAGATAAATGCCACTATTCATATGTTTGGTTACCAAAAACAAAGGATGTACATAGTAGATAAATACCAATATAAGTAAGCTTGTTAGAGTAACTAAGAGAGTAACCAAGTTTGAATGTCATAACCAAATCTCAAAGTGCTTGTGGGGAAACATAGGGACGCAAACACTTACAGTGAAAAGTACTGATCCTACAATGGTGGCAAGAGCAACAACATATTCTGGAAAGGTAGTCCTCATAGTCCAAGTGGTCTCAGCAGAAGCAGTCGTGGAATATGCTGCACACTGTCAAAATGCACAAAAGTAGTAACCAAAACACGGCATTAAGTATGCCGCACACTGTCAAAACGCACAAATGTAGTAACCAAAACACTGTATTAAGAAAAAGTCGCTAAAGGCAAAGTTTTTTCCTTTAATTTTTTTTATGTTCCATTTAATTAAATGTTTCATGGCAATAAGGCTTTTTTTATATGTAACATGCTTGCATATATAATAAAAAAATACATCACAGAGAGAGAGAAAAGGGGGGGAGAAAGAGAGAATTGGACAAATAGATCACCATATTACACTCTCATATTACTATTACAGTTTACATCAACTAAAGAGCTTGAAAAAAGATTTCTCTACTTTCACTATTTTCCCTCCTCTTCCCCTGAATCTCTCTCGCTCTCTCTTCTTTTATCGCTTTCTCCCTCTCTCTTCTCCCTTTCTTTCCTCAACTTCTTTCTCTCTTCCTAAATTCTTCTCACTTTTTTCTGTTATCACAAACTTGTTTCTCACTCCCCCTGTTTCTCCCCAATTTCTTACACACCTGGCTTCTTCTAACTCCTATTTTAGTGTTGAGCTCCAGTTTGTGCGTAGCTTTCACCATTTTTTGCCCTACTAGGTAGCTTTCAGCTTTTTGCGAGGTACATGATCCACGGTGGTGTTGCCACGTTTTGCTGGTACAGCATCAACAGTTGGGTTGCCTCTTCTATGACGCCTATCTTCTCTCATTGTCAGCCCCTCTTCTCTCTATCTCGAGCCCTCTCTACCCCCCCCCCCCCACAACCAAAATCTTTTCTTTTACATATTCTTCCCCACCCACCCCCATAAAAAATAAAAAATAAAAATAAAACCAAAAAATCTCAAATTCCTCTCTCCCCTCAATCTACTCTTCTTTCTCCTAAGATATGCAAATCTCGAAAGTGGTGAGCTCCCACCACCTCTGTTTACCTCTAATCATCTCTTTTTTTATCTTTCATTTTTCTTTTTTTTTTAGTCAACAGTTTTTAAAATTGTAGAGCACCAAGATTGTGGCCGCCTTGCCTCCCTCACAACTCATGAGAAATGTGCAACTACTTCTAGACATAATACATATTGTAAACATTTTGAAGAAAAAAAAACAGGAGCTTAAGAGAAAATAACTTTGAAAATATACTTCTAGAAGCCTTGGGAATCAAAACCAATTATTGTACATGCAAATAACTATTTGCTCCAATTTATCTGTCGAGCAACAATTAGCAATGATTTTGGGCATTTAAACATTGATTATTGGAGTATTGGGTATGAGACTTGGGGATAGCGGTTCAAAGGAATTAGGAATGGTGCCATTAACAATATACTAATTAATTTGAAACATAAGTATAAGAAGCCCAAAGTAAAACACTTTAAAGAAACAAACAAACCCAGAGGCCTTTTACAGTACAGCCAAATCAAATTTCTCGCTGGTGATATTCAGGTGCATAAACCTTAGAGAGAGAGAGTTGTGTTTTTCTCTCTGAGCCAACCTTCATATTTATGACTAGGATATTTGCTAGCACCTTAAATATGAGGCCTGCCTCACATTGTTTCTCGCAACTATGCTCAACTAGGTCACGTGCTTTGACAAAACAACCAGGAGGATATTATATTTTTAAGGCCCATATTACCTGATGAGATGCTCCTAGACATGGTTGAGATCTTGAAAGGCTAGTCCAAGTACTCGGGAAGCTAGCTGTAGATGAGGAGAGATGCATAACAGTGAAGTCTACCTTACCAACAAGACCTGACATCATCAAACAAGAATTAATCAATGCAATATACATAGAACTCTTGCCAATGAAATAGATTTAGTGAAGCCAAATATAAAATTCCACTAACTCCTATGAACCCAACAAAAATAGATTTCACTCCTTTGTTTATTGGTTTGGGGAAACTTTCTATGTGACCCCACCCACATAGAAAAAGTCCGTGACTAGTATTTCCCAGCCGTCAGATCTAAAGGGACGGCTGAGAGCCGGTTCCCAAGCTTATCCCAATTTTGTGCCATTTTGACTGGTGTTATCCCAGCCGTCTCATTAGATTTGACAGCTGGGAAATACTAGTCACATATTTTTTTCTATCTGGGTGAGGTCACATAGAGAGTTTCCCCTATTAGTTTTGGATTCGGTTCCTAATCTATCAGGCCCAATCACTAACTAATTCTAGAAATGGTTTATGGCAATTCCAGAAATGATACATGTCATGCAGTATTGTAAATTAGTCAAGGGAAACATATAATACATATTAATCAATAATCTTAAGGAACAAGAAAGCACGAGCACAATCAATGTGCATGAGAGATCATTAATATTGAGAAATTCATAGTTCCAGCATAATATCCATTGTAATCAAGCAGCTATGTGAAGTAGGAAAACTAAGGGTTCAAATTCTGATAGTCATGCTTGACTCCAAATAAGAGTGCCACAGTAAGAAGATTGAATAGCTTCTAAAATACCGCACTATGGTTTTTGAGTATAAAATTTGCTGTTTATAGTATGTTAATGTTCAAAAATGCGGATTCCAGCGCCTAGGCGTTTGGGTGCCTGGCCGCCTAGGCGGCCGGGCATCCTCCCAGGAAGAGGGTACCCTCACAATCCCCTAAAAAATTGAAATCCCCCCTCTCCCCCATTGATATGAGTTTTAAATGAATACGTAAGATTAAGATGTTACTATGTTAGTTTTACAATAAGACTTTACTCATTAAGATATCATATAATTAAGAATTTAAGAATAAAGATATATGATATGATATCATTAAGATGTTAGTTTCGAAACAATATGACTTAATATTACTTTACAATAAGACTATTTATAAGATCTTAGTTTCACTTTAAGAATTAAGACTTAAATTCATTAAGATATCACATAAATACATAATCAATTATTTATCAAATAAAGAAAAACAAAAATAATAGAATAAAAAAACATGACACATTGTACAAAAAATGAATCAACTATTCATAAAACAATACAATATATGCTCAATTTCATCGTCCCAGTGAGAAAAAAATAATTACTCACAAAAAAAATCAATCTTTTTACCTACAAGCATGTAAATATATTGTAAGAGAAAAAAAAAAAGGTAATAGAAAATACATATGATTCACAACATAATATATTGTAGCAAAATAAAATCAAAACCCTCTTCCAAATATGATAATACTTTAAAATATCAAAATCAAGTCGCTGTCGGTGCTAACCTCATCCATTGGGTCGCCAAAAATTCTCAAAATCAACTATTAGAAGCTCCAAATCCACCCACGAACTATTGTCTTTGTTTTGAGAAGAAATTGAAAAAAAAAAAAATTATCGAACTTTTAATTAATCACAAAAGAGTGATTTTTTAGAGGTTTTCTCACCCTAAAAGCTACAGTATTTGGTTTGGGGGTTTAGAATACCCCCAAAACCCTTTTCCCCCCTAAAAATTTAAAATTTTTGACCCTCACCGAGGTTTTTTTCCGCTTGTCTGCAAAGTGTCACAGGGCGGCGCCTAGGCGGGTGCCCAGACAGTAGCACCTAGGCGGCCGCCCAGAGACATGGTGCATAATGCCCTTGCCCAGACAGCGCCTAGGCGTTTTTTGAATTTCTTCACCTAGGCAGTCGGACGTCTGAATTTTCGAACAACGGATTTTGTATGGGTAATGCAACAACACAAATGCTTGGATTAGATCAGCAGCAGAAAGATCATCATGAAGTATAAGCACAAGGTACATTGCCATATGCAGAATAAGATTATTCGGGAGGTTTGAGACGGGTTAGGCCTCCATGACCTCAATCCCATAACTACAAGTGACGAAACAGGCATTGGATTCTCACACTAATATTTACCACTCATAATTCGTTCAAGAAATGACAGATTGCAACATCATATACAAATCCTTGGATATGAATGGAGAAACAATCATGAATCAATAAAATCTTGATAAAATCAATATTAAGCTCCAAAAAATTGTCAAAAATGTGGACATGGGACAAGAAAACCAACCGTAGAGAATACCAAGCACAAGCCCGCATACAATGGCAGTCGCAACAACCCACATCAAAGCGCTCAGGACCCGTTTCCCCACGCTCCTGTTAAATTTAACAGAAGCTACGTGAACAAACCCAGCAATTTATTTGGGGAAGAAACCATTTACATAAAAAAAATATATATATATCCCCATGAATTGCATGCTGAACCCTAAATTTACTTTTGATAGAAAAGAATTCTCTGTGCATTTGATCAATTAAGCTATCTATTACGAGTACAGTCAAGGTCTTCCTCGAGGTAATCTTACAACTCTACCATATAAATGAGCCATTCAGATCTTCAAGAAATAAATGGATAAATGAGAAGGGAAAAAGACAGAGCGACAATCAATAGGGAAAGCACGGCAAACCCTAACGCAAGCAATATTAGGAAAGGAGAGGAAAAACGAAAAGGGGAGATATGGACCACTACTTACTTGTCCTGATCACCCTCGTAATAGAACATGGCGAAGGGGATGACGAAGAAGACGAGGATCGCATCGACAATGTAGATGGCGAGCCACAGGTCCTTCATTGGGAGGGTGAGGTTGCAGGCCCCGTTGTAAATGGAGTTCTTGCACGCCTGCCTGTTGGCCACATCCGCCGGAAGCATCAGGATGGAGATGGCGGCCACCGAGAGCCCCAAAACCACAATGAATTTGGGGAAGTAGGCCTGGTTCACATCGTCCGGGTGCTGGTAATTGATCAGCAAATACACATTGAATATGAACACCAGAACGCATACCACAGCAGCCACAATCACCAGCGCTAGGTTGAAGTCCCCCATCCCCTAAAAAACCCTTTTCTTCTTATTTTCCCTCCAATTTCTCTCTCTGTTGCCTTCTGTATCTGTATCTTTTAATGGTGATTCTGAATTGGATTACGGTGAAAGATTTGTTGCTTCAATTTCTCCTTTGATCTGTAAAACTGAAAGGGAAAATGTTGGTCTTCTTCATTCTGAAAGATGAAAGAGAGAAGAAGGCGCCTGCCTCTCTTCTCCCCGTTCCTGCAACACAAGTGACGATTATAACCTCGCTCTAAATATGTATTCACTAAAATACCCCTCACCCGCGTTCCGAATGCTGTCTTCTTAAATAAATAAGACAATGTGAAAAAAAATTGTTTCCGTTTGCGAAAGGGTCGAAAAAAGCTTTGGTTTGACAGCTTGTCCAACAACTCGGCCAGCTCTACCGTATCATTCCCATCTTTTTTTTTCTTTTCTTTTTTTTTATTATAGAAAAAAAATTTATAACATATTATCTACACCGTCCATTTTCAAGATTTTTCACATGTTTACAGATCTACTTGATTTTACCCATTCTTGAAATTTAAAATTTTATAATTATATATAAAAATAGATTTTGAGATAATCCTAATAATATTTTACATCAAAAGTATATACCATGATAAAATTTGAAGATGCACCTTACCTCTACACCTGCCTACGGATGCATCCGTATGCAACCTGCGCCTTTAAATTTTTTTCAAATAAAAATTCTAACAAATTAAAAAAAAGACTGCCTAGTCTACTATTATTATTAAATACGATTTATTCTAGGATACCAAACAAATTATGAGAAAAAAACTAATATTTTAAATATACTTAAGGGTGTGGTTTGTATAAAGCTAAGGCTCTAAACAATCGAGACATATATTGACATCGTGTCCAAAGATGTTGTCCTGGTATTGGAAATCTTTGATATAGCTTGAAAATTTATTTTCATCTCTAATTATATGATTTAAATCTCTCGAAATAGTGTAGATTAAATAAACTGTATCGAAAATATGTTGTTTTAGGATTGGAAATATTCGTGATAGCCTGAAAAAAAAAATTCAAATCTAATTAGAAGGTTTAAATATCCCAAAATAGTGCAGATCAAGCAGATTTAGAAAATCTTGAAAATTGATGGTCCAGAAAATAGATTACAAGATACACAATTTTAAATACTTGAAATCATATCCATACATCTTCAGGTCGAGCTGATCCATATGAAATTTTTTGAGCATCAAAACAACTTATGCTGGTGAATTTGATGATAATAATAATTGTTATTATTATGTCTCTTCGGAGACATCCGATAAAATAATTGTTATTATTATGAGTCATTGAGAATCAACTGCTATAAGATAATCAGGCTGCCCACCCACTGATCCCTTTGGAATGAAATCAATATTTTATAGGAGAAAAAGAAAAATAAGTTAGAATAGATGAGCGCATTTGGGAATTAAATGAAAAAGCTTGAAACGAAATAAGACGTGGCTTCCCATTACACGATTTCGACCTTTTGTACGAAACTTATGCATGTGTATGACAATATTGTTTAGAACAAAGCATTTATGTAGGAAAAAGTTTATCTAGAGCCGAGGCTCTGACGATCGAATTGGAGCCTATCATAAAAATTTCACTAAAACATATTGTTTTGATGTCCAAATATCCTTCAATTTATCATCTCGACATCAAGATGCATGGGCATGAGAAAAAATAGATTTCAAGTTTTGAAAATAGTAAATTTTGTAACACATATTTGGACCGTTAATTTTCAATATTTTCAAGTTTTCATAGATATGTCGATCTACACTATTTTTTGAGCTTTAAAATTTATAAATACCGGTAAAAATATATTATAAAGCTATCACAAAGATTTCTAGTGTTGAAACCACATTTCTCAATACTATTTGAAGGTAAGCTCTAATTTGATTGTTTAGAGCCTAGGCTCTATAAAAACCCCACCCTTTTATGTATGGGTGCAAGTTTGTATAGAGAGAGGCTCTAAACAATGCCCACCTTCAAATCGAGTACTGGGGTTTTAATACTGAAAATCTTTGTGATAGCCTAAAAAAATATTTTTATCTTTAATTTTAAAATTTAAAGCTTAAAAAATAGTGTAGGTCGAACAGATCTTTAAAAACTTGAAAATTGACGAACAAAAAATGTGTTACAAGATGCACTATTTTTCAAACTTGAAATCCATTTTTTCTACGTCTTGACATGGTGATGATCAATTTGAAGATACTTGGGCATCAAAATAACCTCTTATAATTACATTTTTGAGGTGGACTCCAATTTAGTTATTTACTTCAGCTCTATAAAAAAATTTCTCTTTGTGTATGGGTGTTGTTTATATAGAGAGGCTCTCTACAATTAAAATAAAAGCGTACCTTCAAATAGTGTCGAGAAATGTTTCAATATGGGAAATCTTTGTGATAGTCTTAAAACATATTTTTATCTTTAATTATAAAATGTAAAGCTTAAAAAATAGTGTAAATCAAGCAGATTTATGAAAACTTTAAAATATTGAAAAGTGACGATTCAAAAATGTGTTACAAGATGTACTATTTCTAAAACTTGAAGTCTATTTTTTCTCATGTCTATGCATCTTGATGTCAAGATAGTCGACTTGAGGATTTTTGGGCATCAAAACAACCTCTTTTAATGGAAATTTTAAGGTTTGCCCTAATTTAATTGTTTAGAGCCTCGGCTCTATAAATGTTTTCTTTTTGAGGTGCGCCCTATGCATTTACATAAAAAAGCAGCCTCATATCGAACACTATTCGGGTCTTGGTCCGAGTTTGAGTATGGATTAAAGAGAGAGAGAGAGATGTGAGTTTGATAATGTCATAGCAACTGGGGATGGTGAGGACAGGGAGGTCCCATTGTTTTGTGATCAATAAACCAATAGTGAACATGAAAAGGACTCATTTGTAAGAATGAACTTTGTAACTGAGGATGAGGATGTTGCGTACTTATTTTACAATGCATAAGCCCAACAAAAGGTTTTAGCATTCGTCTTGAGAATCCAACGGAGGATAAGGAAAACAATTTGAGGATGCAAGCCTAACCGAGCATGTCCTGGTTGGTAAAAGACTTATATATAAAAAAAAAGAAACAAAAAAAAAAGTTTAAAGGTTTTGAATATCCATAAGTGTTCATAGATCTACTCAATATACACTATTTTTTAAATTTAAAATTTTGTAGGTAGATATGAAAATAAAATTTCAAGCCATTACAAAGATTTCTAAACAAAAATAAAACAAAAAGAGAAACGTCAACATAAAATCTAGGGCGATTAATGTTAAATTTGTTTGGAATTGAAAACTAATTTAACTATTATCCCATTTTGTAGTGCGACATGATTTTGGTGAGTCAACCAAGTCACCTGTTTATGTGAATCTTCTAATGTGTCCGTCTCTAATATGGACGTCAAAAACATGGTGCATCCACCATTTCTAATCCCAAACCATTCGCCACTTTTTTGTGTGTGTTTTGAGCGATGTAACTTCCAATCTGCCGACTCGAATGAAAACAATACGTGCTTGAAAGGCTTGCACTTTCGAATAGCAGCAAAATGATTTATTTTTTTTATGGTCTTTCTAAATTCATAAGATCGAATAAGCCCATTATATTTTATCTATTTATTTATTTTTGTGGGTGATTCGAAAGTGCACACCAAACTTAACCTTTCGATTGATTTTTTTTAGGGCAATTTCATATTTGCACTTTTTAAC
>NW_006499435.1:5914583-5937350 GCF_000471905.2 Amborella trichopoda
TACGTAACGTAGGGTACCGTACCTAACTAACCTTACGTTACTTAGTTAGTTTAGTTTACGTTAGTTACTATTATCTACTACTTACCTACCCTACCCCACCCACCACATATATATATATATATATATATATATATATATATATATATATATATATATAATCATAACTATTGGATGTGAAATTGGATGGGTACAATTATTTCATTGACCAAACTTAAACTTCAAAATTTTTTTTTTCAAACTTTATGACACATCCAAGCTATTAAATTTCACATCAGATGGTTGTAAGTAATTGTGACCACTTTGTATCAAAGGTAAATAGTTTCATTGCATACAATCCCATATTTTAATGTATCCTATTAGGCCATCTATTAAAAAGTCACAATCATCTCTAATTATTGGATTTGAGATTTGGATTGAAATTTTTCTATTGAGGATTGTGCATAATCAATGGTATACCCCTAGTCACATTGGATAGCTAGTAATAAGTGCGACCTTTTAAATGGTCTCATCTTATACTTTCTCGTTTTTCTAATAAGGATTGAAGGTGCCACTCACATTGATAAAAAAACGTTCAAAAGCGTGATGTAAAAATCACGTTCATGTTTGGTTAAAAAACATAAGAGTTAAGTAGTTCGAAATCAGAAAAAATTCACTACTTACTTACTTAACCTTTCCAAAAACCCTTCCTGTCAACGCCTCTCTTTCCCATTCTTTCTCACCTTCCTTTTCTCTCTCTCTCTGCCTTTGATTCTCTTTTCTCATGCTTTGATCCTAGTCGTCGATTTCTCTCAACCATCTCTTCTCTTCCTACCCTTGATTCTCTCTTCTCATGCTTTGATCCTAGTCGTCCATTTCTCTCTCACCAATCTCTTCTCTCCCTACCCTTGATTCTCTCTTCTCATGCTTTGGCCGACTGCAAAGATTTGGACACGGCCGCCTGGCCCTGCTAACCAAATGTTGTTGTTGTTGTTAATGTTATTAAAAAAAAAGGAGGCAGAGGAGAAAAAAAACAATGCAAACAGAATTTGGAGTTTTCTCTGAAAATTTCCCTTACCTTGTAAGCATTTCTTACAACCACCTTTGGTCCTGTAAAAGGTTTATACATTGGATTAAACAAATGTCCTCATTTTTATTTTTACTTTTTTGGGGTAACTTAGTGGGGAAGCTATTAGTGGGGTGGTGTTAGTGGTTGGAATGAAAAACACAACCAATGTCCTCATTGTATAAAGCTAACATCAATCACCGCAAATGAGCTAGCTCTATTTTATATTTTCATAGTAAATACGAGGAATATTTTACCTTCTTATGGGGGTGTGGTGAAAACCACAACTAGGTGACTAGGATTAAACCAATGTCCTCATTTGTATAAAGCCAACATCAATGACAGACTGGTAAATGAGCTCTATTTTCTATTTTCAAAGTAAATATAATTACCCTTTATCCTATCATATTAAACATTGATATATTAAAGCATGGGGCTCTTGGAGGCAGTGACCATTTTCGGCATGCAGTAAAAAAAAATAAACCTTTTCGGTAGCAAGATTGATTTTTTGTTGAGATTTTTGTTTTCTAGTATTAGAGACTACACATACACATAAATGTCTAGAATATGCCTGATTCAACTGATCGATATCATAAGCATCTGTGTATATGAGATACATAGGAACACATAACTGCAGGATAATAGCGAGTTAAGAAATTACAAATCCTAATTACCAAAGAAGGGAACATTTTTCCAATTCTATTTTTACATTGTACAGAAACTTATTTGCATGGAGTGACCTCACAGCTACAGGGTTCTTGCTTCTTAGCTCAAAGATTAGGGTCGTCAAGATAATCTTTCAAAGAAAAAAATACATAAATATGCCATAATTCCTCAAAATTTTACTGTAAAATCCTACTGCCACTGCCAGTTCCATTCAATAGGAAACATCGTCTAAGCTTCGATCTCGTATGTGTAACGGCAGGGAGGGTGTGGTCATCAGAAACATCTGCTTCCTGTAGAGATATAAATATGAGTAAAGAAGGGGAAAAATGGAGAAGGAGATAATTGGAAGAGGAGTAAAGAGGAGGATATAGCAAAGGGAGTTGCCAATACCTGTAAGAGATGGAAGATGTCACGCAACAACCGTGAATCGCTCTCAGGTGCGGTGTCCATTGCATCACGTTTGATTAGATAAGACAATCCGCATTGGAGCATGCTCCGGATACCATAGCGTGTGAGAACCTGATCCCTTTTATTCCACCAATCAAACACATTGAATAATCAGGTATACAGAGTTATTTGACTCCCTAGACAAATGAATCTTTCATGAGTTTGGCGTTCTTTTGAAGAAGTTGAATGACAAAACAATCATCATCTTTCAATAATCGAATTCCTATCAGATGGATGATAGGGATATCAGAATCATAAACTATGATTGAGGTTTTAAGCTTTTAGCACTTGTGCTATACCTGAAGCAAATGACCCCTTTATCATAGATTGCTGGTGTTGCTGACCAAGTCATTGGCCTGTGTAAGAGACAGGAAACTCAAAACATATTTTTGTTTTCCTTTTCGACAAATGAAACACAGAACAGCACGATATACCAAAGACATTTTAAAGATCATAAATCCTATAAGTAACAAATCTAGAACAAATTATACAAGGAATCAGTCAGGGAGGTCTTGACTCCGATAGAAAGTGGGATAATTGCTAGCTCACGGTTGCAGTAGTGATCGGCTAATTGAAATTCACCAGGATTTTATTATTTATTCATCACGGCACTCTCTAGATGTTGCAGCTAATGTTACAAGACATTATTGGAAAAGAAATGAGTATCAAATTAACGTATGAATCTGAGATGCACAAGGAATCAAAGCGCAGACCTCGCTCTCTCAACCATGACTTCATAATTGAGATCACGACAAAGCGCAGATACCAAAAGCAGCCACTGCTTATACTGACTCCAAAGATCCAGAACAAGGGACCAAGACGCCTTCCCTACTGGACCTCCAACAGAATCAAGAAAGCCAGGATCAAATACTTGACCACCAAAATTTGAACTAGCTGTGCTACCACACTGTGTACTTGAAAAACACCTGCTCCTCCAAGAAGAAGAATGCGAGATGTCTTTGTAAGAGAATGACCATGATGCATTCATCTCTGTTGTCATTGCGTAATTAGATCCTATTTCATGCATAATATCCCTTCCAAATTTGGCGGGTATTTGTTCAGCAAGAATGTCGGCCCGCTCTGAGAAAACCGAAGCAATAACTTCGTAAGTGACTACCCAATTGTGAGAGGTCATCTTGCGAATGAGGGAAGACACCGGTTTCACAGTATGCTGAAATGGAGACGGATCCCCATCGTTAACATCCCACCAAGAACTGAGGGAAGATTTGATGTGATCGGAGACTCTTGAGAAGTAGGAGCATTTTTGCAGCAACCGACTCCCCAAGAAAGAGCTCTTGACAGAAATCAACCTGAGATAGAAAAGAGAAATTGAAAATTTTGAGAGAAACTGAAAAAAGCATCCATATCTAAAATCGAAAAAGGAAAAAGGAAATCTTCACAAAAGTGGGAGATAGAAGAATTGGTAATTAATAAAAGCATGCATAATAGCCGCTTTTCGTGTTCGTGGTGGGCAACTCCTACCTGGAGTTGGAGGTGGGGGTACGGAATCGGAGCCAGGCATGGTCATTGGAGGAGGCGAGATGGTGGAGGGAGCGGCAGGTTTGCATGAGAGAGAAGACATCACGCAGCGAGGTAAGTGAGAGGATATGGAACCAGCATTCCAATGGGAGAACCCTCACAATCCTCGATTCTTCAACTCGTTCCTCCTCACTCTCAAAAGAGGTTCGAGGGCGGCGTTTGGTAGGGGGATTGATTACTTCAAATGAAGAAGACGAAGAAGAATTAGGGTTGGGGTTTATAGGGGGATTTATCGATTCAGTTGAGGAAGAGCAGGAAGAAGACTTAGGGTTAGAATTGATAGGGGGATTGATCATTTCAGGTGAGGAAGAAGAGTGAGGGTGGTGCTTGAGAGGGTAGTCTTTCGTGGTTTGGGGGGAGAAATTAAGTTCCCAACCAGGGAACTGAAAGGAGATGAGGCATGATGGGGAAGGAACATCATCGTTTTGAGGACGATTAGGGTTAGGGTTAGGGTTGTTATTTGAGGAGTTGGGATGAAAGACAGGGTTTTTGGGGCGGGAAAAAGTGGCTTCGAGCATCTGCTCCCACTCCTCCTCTTCTTTTTCCTCCTCTTTCTTCATCTCTCTCCCTCCTTCAATTCGAATGGACGGAATCGAATGGTGTCTCTCTCTCTTTTAAAGCCCAATTCCCACTGCTTTGCAGTCTTCCTTTGGGGGGGCATGACGTGGCACCTCCTCCCCTGTATGGGACAAGTACGACGTTTACATCAATGGGGTTGGGTCTTTATACTGTGGAAATATAACGTGCTTTTAAATTTGGAAAATTTCCGACGCCACGCCTATCTCAAAAATTTCACGTGTTTGATTTTTCGAAAATGTGGTTCCCTGGAACCATCGGTATCCACCTTTTAGCTTTAAATACAAGGCAAGTGAAAATCGTGCTATCCACTTCACTCGAAAACTTCCTCACTATTAAACAGAGAAATGATACAATACTGGAGGATACAGTTTCCAAAACCAAAAATTTCCAGAAATCAAACATGCCCTAAGGAAAAAAGGTTATATAAAGCTTAGGCTCTCAACAACAGATTATAGCCTACCTCAAAAATTATACTAGAAGAGGTTGTTTTGATGCCCGAATATCCTCATCTCAACGTCAAGATGTACAGACATGAGAAAAAAATAGAATTCAAGTTTGAGAAAGGAGTGTATATTGTAATGCATTTTTGGACCATCAATTTTTAAGTTTTCATAAATCTGCTTGATCTACACTATGTTTGAAGCTTTAAATTTTATAATTAAAGATGAAAATATAGTTTACAGCTTTCACAAAGATTTCCAATATTGAAACAACATTTCTCGACATTATTTGAAGGTGGGTTCTAATTTGATTGTTTTGAGCGTAGGTTCTATACAAACCGCATCCTTTCACTAAAAGAGGTTGTTTTGATACCCAAATATCCGCAAATTGATCATCTCCGCGTCAAGATGCATGGACATGAGAAAAAAATGGGTTTCAAGTTTTAAAATAGTACATCTTGTAACGCATTTTTGGACCGTTAATTTTCAAGATTTTCAACTTTTCATAGATCTACTTGATCTACAGTTTTTTTTAAAGCTTTACATTTTGTAATTAAAAATAAAATATATTTTAAAACTATCACAAAGATTTTCAGTATTGAAACTATATTTCTCAATATTATTTTAAGGTGAGCTTTATTTTGATTGTTTAGAGCCTCGGCCCTATACAAAGTACATCCCGTAAATTTTATTTGGACATATGATTTTAGTATCGCTTGAAATATTTTAGCCACTAGGATTATAAAATTGAACTTTAAAAAGATGGTATATATATATAGAAATGAGTGACTCTTAAAAATCTATTTTTGAGATGGATTTTTTGACCTAAGTTTTAAAGACGTAATCTCTAATATGGAGATTATGAATATAAAAAAGACGCGGTTGGCATGCAACCAAGCCCGCACACGTAGAAATGCGAGCTTGATAATAAACATATTTTTTAAATATAATTTAATCCTAATTTTTAGAGAATATATAACCTCTAATATAGAGATCATGAATATGAAAAAATAAATACATTTTAAAAATTAAAAATAATAATTATATTAAGAAAACACTTGGACCGTTGGTTACAATTGTTTTTAGATGGACCACCTATTCGCATCCATCTTTAAGATGGATGCTCTACAACTTTGGACCACATATTGTAGAAATGTGGTCCAACAACATGAAACAATTGTCCTACAAAAAAACACAAAAAAATAAAAATAATGATTTTATGACAAAACATTTGAATGGTTAGTTTCAATTGTTTTTAGATGGACCACCTATTTGCATCCATCTTTAAGATGGGTGCTTTATACCTTGAGACGCATATTGTAGAAATGCAAGCACACATGAAACAATTATCATATATATATAAAGAAAGTATATAAAGAGGCCATTTACTTTTGGTATAAGATGATCACAATTAATCTTAACCATTGGATGTGAAATTAGGTAGTTGTATTTATCTCATTGGTTAAGTTCAAAGTTCTCAAGAAATTTTCTTTAACTTCGTGGCACACCTAGATTTCACATCATATGGTTGTAAGTAATTGTGACCTCTTGTATCAAAGATAAATGGTCTCATTGTATACAATATATATAAATATTTGAAAATTTTAAAATAGATGATCCATATAACTTGCAATAAAATGCATTATCTTTTAGACTTGAAATATTTTTTTTTCTTTGTATCCATGGTTGAGATAATCGATTAGATAGTTTTCCAACTTTAAAACACCCTTTTCTACTCAAGTTTTTAGGTGCACCTTACTTTTAAACCGTATATAAACTTTCTTTTTAAATTACAATACTTTACTTTTTTTGGGAAAATTACGTATATATATGTTATATTTATCATATATACACTTATATCAATTTTTTCACCATTGTAACGATTTTTTTAAAAAAAGAGAGTTTTGGCCATTTTCGTTTTTTCAAAAAACCGAAATGATAACTGAATTTCTCTTCCTCTCTTTTTACGATAAGCCCACGTCAAAAAATGGGAGAAAGAAAGGTAAGGAGACCCTTTATTGTAAGGTTCCATGATTTGATTGAAAACATTTGCAAAAAGCAATTACTTCAGTCCAAATAGTTTAATGTATGAAACAAGCCACCAGATACTTCTGCCACACCAACGTGAAATAAAAAAACATTAAAAAAACAAAGCCACTGTCATCATGAGGCAAAAAAACATGAAAGAAACGCACAAAATTCCACATGAGGCACTTGAATCAATGTAAAGGGGCAGTGCGACAAAGTCAATTAGCTGGTGAGCAGAAAAAAAACATGAACAAGAAATATATGAATAAGAAAGTGTACCGTAAAGACCATTTACGGTGGTACAAAAAGTCACAATCACCCCTAACCATTATACGTGATATTGATGAGTCAGATCTGCATCATTGACTATGTTCAAAATCCAAGAAATGATACCCCAGCCCTCTGATTTTACACTCTCAGGGCTTGGGGTTTTTGTGACCTTTATGCATTAAAGGCAATAGTCTCATTGCACAGAATCCTTATATGAAGTATATGCCATACGAAATATATGAAGAAGTAGAAATTTTTGCATTCAAATTACTTCCATATGGAAATGTGAAAGCCAGATTCTTGTTGAGAACAAAGAGTTAATTATACAGAGGATAACTGGGCTATCCAAAAAAATGATAAATGGCTACCAACAAGAATATAGACTTGATTTGTATCAGCTCATTGAATGAATGGAAGTTCTAGCCTATGAGGCTGAACTTATTGACTGCCTTGGTGGATGTCGATGTCGTCAAAGCAGTCATCGATGAGAATTTGAAGAAATCACTCGGAAGTGTTATGCCCGCCCAAGCATCCTTCAACAGCAATCATTCACCCACCTTGAAATCCCTACTGACGGGTACAAACAAGAACTCAGAACGATAATATGCTCTTACCAAATTGAGGAACTAAAAACATATCTAGAACTGGAATAACATCCAAGGCTGTGGAAGCCGGAGGACTTTTGACCAATGTGGTAAGAAGAAACTGTTTTGTCTTTGTGTAAATCCCTTACATAGCTATGGTACGAAACAATAAATAAGTAAGCCTCGTTGGAAATGACAGTGATTTATAATAAAATTATTTATCCACTCCATCAAAAGTGTTCCCCTAATACTTTATCCACTCCTATGCAATATAGGTTACAGGCTCATTAAGAGTTTATGAAAACTCAAAGTTCTTCAATTTAAAGGGGATCTGCAGTAAGAACATCCATAAGGAATAGGCTATACTTTCTTAGTGCATGAACCCAACGATTGAAATGATTTGCCCATTGAATTTGCAAGGATGAGTTCCCACCATTGGTTTAAGCCTTACCCCTCTTGATGTTTATAGTACGATTTCCCTTGCACTGCCTTTTGATCTGCTATACTTTCCTTTGAATTGACATATTCCACAGAAAGGATATCATCTTTCAACAATAGCTTTATGAGATTCTGTCCCAAAAGACATCAATTCCCAGTTATACATCTTGCTTCCTGCAGCAAACAAGGCTGTGTAGTTATCACAATACAATGTGATTGACGGGACTAGCTTACCCCCCTATGGATTAGCTCTTAGTAAGTTCTAAAGCCATTCGTCCTTGCCAGTAACGCTCTGAGTTCATAGGGCTGTATGCATGCCTATTTCTTTGATCTCCAAGACACTGTGGCTTCTCCAAGAGTGAAAATCTATCCATTCCTAAACATAAATTCATTTGAATCTTTATTTAAATTAGTATCATTGTCTCCCTCCACCACAGCAGGTTACTCCATGTAATCCACAAACACCAATATGCTTAACATATATCAATAATCTGTATATTGTATCATGATGATCATGACTAGGATTATGATGCAATAGAGATAGGCTACTACCTTTATAAGGACTAAGATGCACACTAGGAACATCGGGAGTACAAGCACGTTTGTAGTCAAAATAAATAAGTTATCTGAGAATCTTTTCTGTACAATGAAACCAAGACAATGCAGTTCCATTCTTAAATCTAACTATTTTGATTCCCAATATGTCGCCATGTCTTTCATGTCAAACCTAGAAAATATGAAATCCTTAACTTCATTTATGATTTCTGTAAGTACCAAAAACAAACATGTCATCTACATACAAGCATATAATTGCTACTGTTTTTCCACTTACTTTATTGTACACACATTTATCTGCATCATCAATTTGAAAACTATAACGTAAAATAAAAGGGATTGTATACAATGAGACCATTTACCTTTTGTACATGGAAGTCACAATTACTTACAACCATCCGATGCGAAATTTGATAGCTTGGATGTGTCACAAAGTTAAAGAAAATTTCTTTTGGACTTTGAGCTTGGTCAATAAAATAACTGCAGCCACCCAATATCACATCCAGTGGTCAAGATCAATTGTGACTACCTTGTACCAAAGGTTAATAGTCTCATTATATACTTTCCCAAACTAAGATCACTTTATCAACTCTTCATGACATTATTATGGAGCTTGTTTCAAGCCATCAATTTATATCCTTTGTTTCTCATGTCCATGCATTATAAAGCTTTCAGGTTGCTTCATATAAACTTTTTTATTTTTTTGACATTATACTCCATATAAATTTACTTAAATAATTCTCCAATTAAAATGCAGTTTTGACATCCATTTAATAAATTTCTAACTCACGAATGCATGCTAAATCAATTACTCCAATAGCAACAATTCAAGAAACCAAAGCATGTGTCAAAATACTCAATGCCTTCTTTCTGTTTGTAACCCTTGGCTACCAATCTATTTGAAATTTGTCAATTGATCCATTTGGCTTTAATTTCTTTTTAAAAATCCATTTCCACACTATTGGTTTCAATGGGGTGGTAAATCTACTGATTTCTAAGTGTTATTAGATAGAGATTCGATCTCATTATCAATAGCATCTCTCCAAAAAGACTCATCTCTAGATTTCGTACATTCGCTATAAGTAGTAGGATCACTCTTAGTTAAATAGATAAAGAAGTCAAGACCTAAAATTCTTTTCTTATGCGAGTCTTTTACTCTTTCTTAGATCCACACTTTCTAGATAACAAGGCTATAATCATGATTAAAATAATCATCATGGTTAATATCTACCACTCTCTCTTTACTCTCTAATTCTGAAGAAAAAATTACTTTAAAAAAATTGTGCAATTTTCTATTCTAATGTTACATCAGAATCTAGATCTGAAAATTTATATACTGCTATTTTGAGCATAATCAACAAATGCATAGCTTGTAGTCTCATAAGGCATGGCCTTAATCTTAGAATAAGGTACTCCATTCAAGAGATTGCATGAGGTCAAATGGCTTCACCTACAAATTATTAGGTAGTAGAAAACTAACAAGCATAAAATAAATGATTTTTACCCATGCAGTATTCTTTCCTTTTACTTCCCCATTTTGTTGTGGAGTGTAAGATGTTGTCACTGGATAAGCAGTACCATATGATTCACAAAAATTAGAAAAAACATGTGATGTGTACTCCCCACCTCTATCACTTCTTAAGAACTTTTAATTTTTGGAAAATTATAAATACCCCCCTTTACTCAACTTTCTAGGCATTGTCCCCTCAAATACATTCTAAACCACATCACAAACCCCAATTTTTTTTTTCCTTTTTTTTTGCATTCACTCTCCCAAGTAAAAAAAGTAACTTTTTTTAATGAAAATAACCCCTTCAAAACATGCGTTTCTCTTTTTCTTTTTTTCCTATTGAAGCCATGGCCAGATGGGTTTCATTATAAAAATGAAGCCTTTATAAACAATGATGCCAGTCCGGCACACATTAGTTTGACCCAATTTACGGGCTTCAATAGGGGGGAGAAAAAAACAAAGAGAAACTTGTGTTTTGAAAGGGTATTTTCATCAAAAAAGAAGTCACTTTTTTACTTTTTTTTTTGGTTTTGTGGGGGTGGGGGATGCTAGAAAGGAAAAAAAAAATAGAAGGTAGTTTTGGGTTATGTGATGTGTTGAAAAAGTATTGGGGGGGGAGGGGGGGGGGGGGGAGGATTTATAATTTTCCCTTAATTTTTCTTTTGGGGTTGAATTATAGTTAACCAAATCATTAGGTTCGAATCATGACTCAGCATTCCCCAGGATGAATTGCGCTTCTCAAAAGATAGGCACGATTCCAAATTTCTCGAATCTTGTTCCAAATAATTTTTTGAATATCGACTCTTGGAAGTAGAGAATCTAGATTCCATCTCACAAAATTTGTGATTCATAGGTGCACAAGATCGGGATTGAACTGTATATGAGACCTTGATCCCAGTTTTAAGGAATAGAGAATCAATATTTTTTGGAAGCTAGATCCACAACGTCAAAACCCAAAGTTTATAGATGACCAAACAATGTTTCGATCAACATGGAGTCGAAGCTCTAATAACACAAAATCAATATTCAAATGCAACTTTGTAGATTTATTGATTTATTAGGAAAGCATGATAGTAATGTCCTTTGCAGGTAAGTGTCAACCAGAATCTTCAACTTTCAACTTGAGCCTTGCGGGTATCGATGGTAAGTACTTAACCAGTTTATCACCCTCCTCACAAAATTAGAAATTGTTTCTCACTTTTGAGAGATCCCAATGTTGAAAGGGTTTTTCAATAAGCGTCTAAGCATAGGGCTGTCGAGGAGCTCAAGGTTCACATCACATAGACTCATTTTCAAGTGAGAAGATGCATAACTTTCTTTCATCATCAAAAGATGCATGAAAAATACATACAATGTAATGGTTTGGTTCCTCACTTTCGATAGACCCTAATGTTGAAAGATTTTACAATAAAGCATTGAAGAATACGGTGCTCTAAGAGCTCCGAGGTCCACATAGCAAAGACTCTTTTCTAGTTAGAAGATGCAGTTCCTTGTTTTGTCCTCAAAATAAGCATGAGAGAGACGACATAATGGTTTTTTTTTTTGTTGAGTAAGTCATAAAGGATCTTGAGAATCAAGACATGGAGCTCAATGCCAAATCGTGAGCCATGATGTGAGAGAACCCAACCTCTCAAGATTTGGCAACTCAACCCTACGAGCTCGGCCTTGTTTTTATTGGTTCTGGATAGCTACTTTAAAGGGCACTCAATATGCCAAGACCATTGTTAGGGGAGGGCTGTCAAAGACATTGATCCAAAATCCAAATAATATGGGATCCCTTGATAATAGTGTTCAACATATATAGTATAAAACTTTATATCTTTTCTCGCTTAAAACTTCTTGCATGGTCTTGAGTGGATTGGTGCCTGACTCCTAAAAGGCAGAAATCTCAATTCCAAATTGATGAGACAACAATTCTAACAATATAGGAATCATGGTTCCTATATTGTTAATGTTTGGGCATAGTAGAATAAATACTTCAAGAGAATATGTTATTTCCAAATTAGTAAATAAGATACAATCAACCATTGGGCTAATTGTACACTGGAGTAGATATTTCTTAAAACTCATTGCTTATCGGCCAGATCCAAGTAGGGGTAATAATTGCCTTAAAGAAAGTGATATGGCTAATGATTAATAGTTTTGTTGATTAATTTCAATAAAACTATTTTAGTACAATTTTGGTCAATTTTAATAGAAAATTATTATGCTCTACATATTATTTGACTTATTTCAGAAAATTATTTTTAATAGAAACCCACAATCTATTACCAACAGTCCTCCCTTGAAATTAGACAATGGTTAGAAGACCAGAATTGATGCACCAAACAAAATCAGATAATGTTTTACACCGATCAAACACAACAGCAACATCCAACAATCTTGGGATCAGTTATGGGTCGGTATGATACAAAGGAGTGTAACAATAATCGCCTTTGGAAATCGAGTAATCTCATCAAAGCTTCTTGTGCTACTATGGCACTCGATGAAGTTGCATCCTACTTGCCTGGTTTGCTTGCATTTGGAAAGCACACAAATGCATCATTGCAGATACCCTTAGCAGTTGGGACTTGGGAGGTGTAAGGCAGGAGCAAGAAGCTCCAAAGAAAAGGCAGAGTTGAACCAACCAACTGAAAGAAGCTTGCTCTCAGAAGACCTAGGACAAAAACGTTGGATTAAACTAGATGCCTATCTAGTTGCATCTGAAGTGGCTTAGTCAAATATTTCAGATACTATGGAAAGAGAGCCAGTCCAAGGATGGGTTTGAGACAGGAAGGCAAGATCTGCCCTTCCAAAGGTAGTTTACATACTTACCCCCAAGGATGTATAATGTGAACTACTGAAACTTCATACAATTTTCCTTTGAATGCTAACTTGGGACAGGTGGGATCGGAAATCTTGACATCGCATTGTAGCTCCATCTACCCTAACCACCATACCAAGAATCCAGTTTCCCCAAAAAAAATGCACGCAGTTGAATAACATATATTACAAGTGAAGTCACAACAAACAACAGCTACCCTGTACTTGTTGGTGATGCAATTTATTCAATAATAAAAAAGAATAAATCATTAGAAAGCGAAAACACGAACAAATGCTAGAAACATGAGCACTATAGGCCAATGTTGAGCAGGCATCTCCTAATTAAGGGGAATTGCTTCTCCAAGAATACTAGAAGGACAACCGAGCCTTAGCAATACAAATGACTTTCCCATTCACTGCAGGAAAAATGTGGGAAAATGAGAAGTAAAGCAATCCATCACCTGGAAACCCTTTGAGGAGATAGATGCCACAAGCCAATCTGTTCTCATTTGAAGAACATCACTCTATGAGCATCAAAAACTTACCCAAGTTTGGTATTACCTTTGCAAGAATGTTGCTGGAATGAGCTCATTGCATATACATACATAAAGAAACCCAAATCCAGCACAAAGGGTCTATAGAATTAGCGCTTGAAAGTCATTTTCCAACATTAACTTCATAAGTATTTGCTTTTAAAAAGCGGAGATTACATAATTTTGCTTTATCTTCTAAAAATCCATTAGTTCTCAGTCAATAAAATACACGGTTTGCCCCCTTGGGTATTTGAATGGGTTTCAATTATGTCTCCTAGCATACATAGTAAACTCTCACCCATCTCATCCCTAAAAAGGCCTAGTACCATGAGAAAAGAAAAAAAGTTAATTTAAAAAAGGAAAAAATAAGCATAAGAATCTGATGGTAACTGCATGTGACTCCGAGTAAAACAATTTTCCCATTAACTAAGCACTTGTATTGCACACTAGCCAGCTGAAAGTAACTTTAGCATAACTGTGAATTGTAAGCGAGAAAGGAAGCCCCCAAGTTGCATGTTATGAAAAAGTCACAAATAAAAACTTCAAGAATTTACAGGGTTTGACACCAAACTCCTAGTTTAAACGAAATAGCACTCTCCCAAATCCATAGCCATAATGGGCAGTCACAAAAAAATGCATTCAGCCCAAATGGAAAGTCTTCAACAGTAATAGGATTATCCTTATTCATGGTGATCACAATCCATCCATCCATGTGAGAAAGACCATTTTACCCCGTCTCATCTCACAAAGGACTACGGCCAGCTCGCCATTTTAACTCGCCAAAAACAAAGAAAATCAAAGAGGCGCAGAGGCATAAATACCTCCTGTTGGTGTTTTTGAGACTTTTGAGTGCACGAGAGGATCCATCATCGATCAAGAAATGGATGAAGAGCTATTCCCATCATAGGATACTGAAATACATATGTAGTGATGGATATAAGTAGCATCGTAACTGTCACTCAAGCGGAACAACAAGAAGCTGACCGACCCAAGCTGAAGAGAGAGAGAGAGAGAGAGAGAGAGAGAACCTGAAGAAGAAAAGAGGGAGAGCAAAGAAAATGGGGATATATTTTCATTTTTTCTTAGAGGAGATCTCTGAAGTGTTGGAGGAGGAGGAAGCGGAGGAGAAGAGGGTGCTGAAGTTGGCGGAGAGGCGGGAGTAGAGGGATAGGACCTTTGATATATTGGCGTTGATCTGTCGGATGAGGGCGACGTTCTTTGTTAGGTTTTCAGGGAGCCTGGAGCTGTGGTTGTCATTGACCTGAGAAATGAGGAGCCTGTTCTCCTCAAGAACCCCCTGCACCTCCCTGAACCCACTGCTGAATGCCTCCCATGCCCTCTCTCTCGCCTCCTCCTCCACACCACCACCACCACCCTGTCTCTCCTCCTCCGCCTCTGTTCCCCTCTCTTCCCAACATAAATCATCATCGCCCTCCATCAAGCTCGTGCTCAAACTGGCCTCACCTACGGAGCACCACCCACGCGACCTTGTCATCAATTCACAACAAAACAACTCTCTCTCTCTCCGACTTGTATTTTTTGAGTTAAGGACCCTTAAAAAGTCAAACCATTTTTTATTTACGGGGGAAATTAACGTTATTTTCTACTTTCCCGCGTACCAACTCATTATTTTTTCACTTTATTAACTCCAATACTATGTTTCTTACATTCCTCACATTTCTCTCCCAAAAAATGTGATGTCTAAAATGTGTCAATCCTGCATAAAAATGTGTCGACTGGCTTTTGATCTTCAAAATGTGCCAGTTCAGCACATGAATATGTGCTAGTTTGATATAAAATGTGTTATTGATAAATCAATTGAGGGTGTACTTGAAGGTTTATTGATCATCCCAACACATTTTGTGCCGGGTCACCTTAAAGAGAGAAACTAAAAGATTGATAAGAAAAAGAGTAACATGGATTAAAATAAAACATATTTTGGTTAAAAAAATTACATTTTTTACTTACAGGTGGGCGCAAGAATAAACAGTATTAGGGAGACACCAGTTTGTCTAGGTGATACAACTCTACAATACACCATACCATGCACTATTGTTCTCATAGGTTCTTATGCTCCGTCTCAAATGGCTACCAACATATCATGGCATTGGTAATTCACCATTAAATCATTTGAAATTTGGAATGATGACCAATTCTCGCATTTCAGGTGAATGAACTTCTAATATTCAAACTAACTAAGGAGATAGCATTAGGGTTTTTCAGGTACAGTACATATATATATTTATATATATATCCTGTCAACCTACGGATTGACAAATACAATATCAACTAACGGCGTAGATTGAATCTAGACCCAATCCAATGATCTCGACTTCATTTCGTATTTAAATTTTCATTTTCTTTATACAAATCCAAATCACTTGAAATTTTGAATATCTATTCTTAAAAACTAATAGAATCTAATAAAAACAATAAAAAAAAATTCGAAAATAAAATTGACCAAAATACCCCAAAAACTTTTCAAAGGTATTTTGATCAATTTATATTTTACAAATTTTATTTTATTTATTAAGTACATCTTGATGAGTAGAATGTACGCCTAAATTTTCAAGTAATTTGAATTTATAGAAAAAAATAAAAATTCAAATACGAAATAAGATTGTGACCGTCAGATCGGCTCAAATTCAATCTGGATCATTGGTTGACCTGTAGCAGCCAGCCCATGGGCAAACTGCATCCATTCTCATATATATATATATATATACAAAGAGAGCATTTACTTTTAGTAAAAGAGATCACAGTCACTCTTGTCCATCAGATTTCAATTTAATACAAGGAGATCACAGTCACTATAACATAGTAGTACTACTACTACTACTAATAAGAATAATAATTGCATTTCCATAAAACTAATCAACAAAAAGAAATTTTCCAAGGTATTTACGATATTATGATGGGTTTCCAGTATCAAAGGCTGGAGTAATGGCATCTCTTGAAGTTTGAAACAGCATTTCTGGCCCTCTCCTTCCCAATGCATAATTTACATTTGATATTTTACATTTGCTGAAGCATGGGCTGCTTCCCCATGTATTCAGAATCCAGAGCATTCTGCTACGAGCTCTGCATTTCAAATATAGGATTACAACATATTCTGAAAGATCAGATAGCAATTCCCCTTAAATACACTTCATACTCTGAATCATTATCTGACCCTTCAAAACTCAAGTCCTTCACCCCCTCTAATCTAATAACTATTGTTCCAACGTTTTCTTCTTCCCATCCAATGCCTTCCTTCTGCAAAAGGTTGATGACCTGAGACAACAACGTTCTAGAGAGTTAGATAATGTTCAAAACATGGACATCATGTCTTGAGTAACTAAACGCGCAAACAAGAACAATAAAATCACAAAATAACAGTGCCCTGCTTGTTGTGTTGCTCCAAGTCTCTCAGCTATGACTGCGCATTAGTAAATACCTGGATAACTCATTAGAATCAGACGAGTATCTCATTTACCAAAATTAGAAACACTGTTATCTTATCCTACAAAAAGGCACCAAGAAAAAGAAGGAACGAAAATGTGATATTATGTATCTCAAGAATTGCAAATTTATGTTCACTCTGTATATTTTGATATGCAGGTATTGTATCCTTAAACCAGCTGCATATTTTCATGGAAAGGAATGCCCATACGGTAAATGGCCATGCCCCATGTTCTCCAGGTTAATTGAACACCATATGAAAAAATTCAACCTCTAAAAATTACCATTGCTCATACACTTGGGCATGGCCAACAAGCAAATAACAGTAATCAATAATAGTCTTCAGTGATGCCAAAGAACAATGGTTTAAAGGAACCCTCACTGATTGTTTTATCCCCCTAGCAACACCTTGTGCAGCTCTCCCTGTGATAATCCTAAGACGCTGAATTACTAAGAGAAAGAACAGATAAGTCAGCATATAGTTCAAAATCTATCATAATAATATCAATCAAGTTCAGAACGTGATGTCTCTATGGAAGAGCATTCTAATATCATAACATATTGATATAATTACCTGGAGTGCAAGTGAACAATGTGATATGAAATTTTAAAATCCTCAATGCTTCTTTAACATGTTGGCCATGTAAATCAATTGTGACTTCATTTTGGACTCCCTTGTTTCTGCAAATTCATTGATGATCAGAATCATTACCTTTAGAGCATCCTATAACAAAATATCGACATAGTCATGCGCAGATATAGACACATGAATAAAATAGAAGTATGCAAATATAAGACTTGAACACCCGTGAAGTAAATGATAAATGTATCCAAGGTATATAACCTGAGCTCGAAGATCCTCTTGCTAGCACTTTCTTCTGCTTTGCGGGCCATTCTTTTGCATGCTCTCCCCTAAGAACACAAATTCATAGCATATTAGAATAAATCCTTCTTGAATATGTGAACTAGTCAATAAAGGACAGCAACATTTTAGCTGTCAATTCAAATGACAAATACAACTGCTAAGCCATACTTGAGCTCCTTAATTGTTTTCCAGACTAAAATACAACGGTACTGGGAATAGTGCCATGAACAGAGCTGCTCACAGTACTGTTCACATGGTATCAGAGCAGATCTGAATTGATCTTCTCCTTTCAATGAACTTAAAAAAAGAAAAAGAAAAAAAAAAGAGAGAAGAAGTGAAGAAGGGGAACCTATAATCGCGTCAGGTGCTGATCTCATCAAGCGATATCCTGTTTTTTGCGTGTGCATGGCCAATGTGATGGCCTGTGCTGTGAATGTTTATGTTGCTGAAGTTTTCTCTCTTTCATGTAAAAAACAAGAGGAAGAGTTGCTGAAATTGTCTCAAAGTGTGTAGTTGAAGCAAAATAGGTAAACCTGTTGGGGATCATCGATGCCTGAATGGTAAATTTTCTCTTCCTAAGTGATTGAAAATTGTTATATGTGCAGTCCTTTGCCTTGAAAATTTATAAAGTTGAATTTAGTGTTTTAATGCTCCCAATTGTGCTCGGCCTGATATATTCTTGCATACCTTTTCTGTGTGTTATTATCTTTCCCTATGGCTGAAGAAAGTGAGCTCGAAATTTCCAACATTGGTGACATGATAGGATTCCGGCAACCAATGAGAAATTAAATGGGCCTAATTACCTCCCAGTCTATAAAGGTATTTCTAGGTGCAAGGGGAAAGAAAAAGTTCTGACTAAAGATGGACAAAAGAGTTAGATAATGGATATGAGGAGTGGCTTAAGGAAAACTATCAAATTATGACTTGGTTATGGAATAATATGGAACCCCATGTGAGAGCTAAATGTCGTGTTTTTTTATACTGCCAAGGAGGTGTGGGAGGCAATATATGAGATGTCTTTATGAGGGCATGTTTCTTTTACAGCAAGGTGATATAAGTCTTAGTGACTGTTACAGTACTCCTCGAGGTATGTGGGAAGAGTTAAAAATGTATCAACCTCTGTCAAATGACTTCTAAAGAAGCAAAAGAAAGAATTTAGAGTTGCAAAATTCTTTTCCGGCCTTGGTTCTGAGTATCATTCTATTTGTGCCCCATATTTTAGTTAGCAGTAAACTTCCTTCTCTCAACAATGTGTACTCACGCCTTCAACGGGGTACTTTATCAACTGCCAGTACGAGTGATGGATCTGCTTTGACTTCCACAATTGGCAAAGTTGACAGTAGGGGCCATGGTGGTGGTAACAAAGGATGTGGCCGTGATTCAAGGGGAGGTAGTGGTAGACGCCGAGGAAACATGATGTGCACCCACTATGGACGGACCAATCATACGGCTGAAAAATGTTGGGATAAGTTTGGTAAGCCCGCTTGGGCTAATCAAGCAGCTTATGTTTTTGAGAGTGATGAAATACATATAGTGGGCTCCAGTAATCATAGTCAGGCTCTTAATTCTACTCGTGATTTAGTTTCTCTCGCATGATAAGTTAATCAGGAATAGTCAACAGCCACCTACTCATCCTCTTCCACTACCACTCTAGCAAATACAAGTACTTCTGCATTTCTTGCGTCTCAGAGGCCATCTCCCTCGATCATTAATTCAGGAGCCTCTGATCATATGACTGGTGAGTCTTATGTGTTTTCTTCTCTCAATCAATTAGATTCAACTGCTTATGTTACATTGGTTGATGGTTCTTTATCTAGTATGTCTGGGAAAGGCATTGTTTTTGTCCTACTTAACTCTCATTTTCATATGTTCTCTACATTCCAAAGTTTCCATTTAGTTTGTTGTCATTTAGTAAATTAACGAAATCTCTTCAATGTTCAGTGACTTTCTATCCTTCACATTGTGTTTTTCAGAATCTAAAAATGAAGAAGATGGTTGGTGGTGGTTGTGAGTTTAAAGGACTCTACTATCTTGATCTTAGTCTTGTTCATTCCAGTGTTTCTCCCCTTCAATGGCATTGTTGGCTTGGTCATCCATCTATTAATAATCTAAGGTTGTTAGTTCCTTCATTAAAGCCTTTGTCAACCCTAGAGTGTGAGGCTTGTAAGTTAAGCAAACATCATAGGATTTCCTTCCAAATGAATATCAGTTCCTTTTGCAGTTGTTCATTCAGATATTTGGGGTCCTGCTAAAATTCAGAATCTGTCTGGTCACAGATGTTTTTTAATTTCTGTGGATCATTTCTCTTGAATGACCTGGATCTATTTAATGAAAGATAGATCTGAAGCATTGTCTATTTTTCAATTGTTTTATTGAGAAATTCAAACTCAGTTGGAACGTATATTAGCATTCTGTGGTCAAATAATGCTTGAGAATACTTATCCAAAGATTTTCAGAAATTTAACCACACATGATAATATGGTATTTGGCATCAAACATCATGTGCACACACCCCTCAACAGTATGGGTTAGCTGAGAGGAAAATTCATCATATAATAGAAATGACTCGTGCTTTGTTGTTAAATATGCATGTGCCAAAAATTTATTGGTGAGATGCTATATTGACTGCTTGTTATTTGATAAATCACATGCCTTGCTTTGTTTTATAGGGAAAATCACCATAGTCTTTACTCTTTCCTGATAGACCTTTATTTAGCTCCTCGAATTTTTGGGTGTGCGTGTTTTGTTCATGTTCTGGGCCCTAGTATTGACAAACAAATTAGATCATCGATCTGTTAAGTGTGTGTTTTTAGGATATTTTCATACACAAAAGGTTACGGAAGCTATCATCATGGTTTGAAGAAAAAGTTTGTTTGTGCAGACATTACCTTTTTTTAGAATACTCCATACTTTTCTGATGAAGGGAAAATGATTGAAATTGACTCAAGGGACCTAATTCAAGTAGAGAATTTGAATGATGGAAAGTTCATTCCTTCTTCCTCTTCTATTCCCATTCCTATCCCGGTTCCTATTTCTTTTGATGACCCTCTTGCAACACCTCAAGCATCCACTCATGAAGAGTCCATCTTTCCTCCTATTTCTAATGTTCCACAAGTGCAGCCCTACAAAGCATATACAAGAAAGAAAAGTAAAGGAAGTGTCATCATCACTAGCTCCAATCAATCAATCTTCATCTTCGTCTTTGGATCCTATTTTTGTTCTAGAACCCACTCCTGGGTATGATAATGTTGATCTTCCCATAGCACTTCGTAAAGGTCAGCGATCCTGTACTAGACATCCAATTGCCCATTTTGTTACATTCGAAAAACTGTCTTCTTCCAATAGGAATTGTGCCTTTCACATACTGGATAAAGCTCTTTCACATACTGGATAGAAGGAAGTAATGAATGACGAAATGGTTGCACTTCAATCAAATGGCACGTGGGAGCTTACTGATCTGTCGGAAGGAAAGAGACCGGTTGGATGTCATTGGGTGTACACAGTTAAATTTGAGCCAGATGAATCTGTGGAGAGGTTAAAAGCTAGGCTAGTGGCCAAGGGGTATACACAAACCTTTAAGTATCGACTATTCTGAGACATTTGGACCAGTAGCCAAGCTTAATTCAGTCCAAGTGCTTATATCTGCAGCAACAAATAAGGGGGCAACTTGATGTTAGGAACGCCTTTCTTCATGGTGATCTACAAGAAGAGATGTATATGGAGCAACCACTAGGGTTTGTTGCTCAGGGGAAGTCAAACAAAGTATGTAAGCTGAGGAAAGCACTTTACGGATTGAAGCAATCCCCACATGATTTGAGAAGTTTAGCGAATTTGTTATGGCATATGGGGTTTCGAAGGAGCCATGTGGATCATTCATTATGAATTATTATCTTGGTGGTTTATGTTGATGTATTATTATTACGTGGAGTGATCAAGAAGCAATTAATTAATTGAAAGGTTATCTACGACGGTATGTTCAAACAAATGATTTAGGACAGCTGAGGTACATTCTTGGAATAGAGGCAGCCAGGTCCCAATATGGTATCAGTTCGTCTCAAAAGAACTATGAAATAGATTTGTTGACAGAAACAAGGATGTTGGGTGCTAAGCCAGTTAATACACCTATACATCCAAGTGTTAAACTGTCAAAGGATCACGGAGATTTATTATAAGACCCTAGTAGATATAGAAGGCTTGTAGGAAAACTTATCTACCTAACAATCACTCGGCTAGACATAGACTTCGTTGTGAGTGTAGTGAGTCAGTTTATGGATTCTCCCATAACACCACATTGGGAAGCAGTAAGACAGATTTTGAGATATTTGAAGGGGGCTCCAGGTCGAGGACTCATCTACAGGAAGAACAGGCATTTTTGTATTGACAACTATTATGATGCTGATTGGGCAGGATCTCAATCAGACAGAACATCTATTACAGGCTATTGTACCTTTGTTGGATGAAATTTGGCGACCTAAAAAAGCAAGAAACAAAATGTGAAGCAAGTATAGTGCAGAGGATGAGTATAGAGCAATTGCTCACACTACATGTGAGCTTATGTGGTTGAAAACCTTGATGAAGGAAATGGGGTTCTTGATGTTCTGTGACAATCAGGCAGCCATACATATTGTTAGCAACCCGGTTTTTCATGAGAGAACAAAACATGTCGAGGTTGATTGCCATTTTATTCAAGAGAAAGTGACAAATAGGTAGATAACAACTCCATAGGTGAAGTTGAAGGATCAATTGGCTGAGATATTTACCAAGGCTCTTGGTCGTAACTAGACTCAGCATATTTGTTCCAAGCTGAGTATGGGTGATATATGTGCTCCAGCTTGAGGGGGATTGTTAAAGATTAAATCATTATGTGGTTATGAGTGTTGAATGTAGTATGTGGTATCTTTGTCCTTTTTATAAACTTTAAGACATTAGTTTTAACTAATGTACTTAAAGGGCATTTCTGTAATATTATCATCCAGTTATTATAAATAAAGTTTAAGAGGTGAAATGTGGGCTATGCAATTAATCTGC
>NW_006499435.1:5938127-5976955 GCF_000471905.2 Amborella trichopoda
CTATAGTAAATACTATTGTCTCTATATATATATATATATATATATATATATATATATATAAAACTCTGACAAACCTAGCTTTTGGGGTAACTAGACATTGAAGAGGTCAACAGATTTTACTAACATCCACACATTTGCCTCGAGTCAAGACCTTAGATAGTGCCTCGCAGTTTGAAGCAATGTCTAACAACCTGATTACCGGATCATACCCCAAACCCTCAAGTGCAATTAACAACTCTCATTTATTCAAGAAGATCAATGTCAAAGAAAGGAACACATCTAAGGTCCCCCTTTTTTGATTGGACTCAACATCCCAACTCAAATGTAAAAATTCCATGTGAATAAGGATTTCTCCAGTTTCAAATATAGTATTTTATTGAGTAAAAATGAATATGTAATTTCTGTGACAAGGAAGTTCCAGTTTTAAATTGTTATGAACATTTCTACAGAATCCATGAAAGTGCGACAAAGGAATTTATAACTTTGAAGTTTCAATTTGTAAAGCAATATTGCTGATATTTGCTAGCTATTTCATACCTTCTCGGAAAGATGAGCAGCATTAGCCCACTCACCCTTTGTGTATGCTGTTGCTGCCTGCAGAAGAATAAATAATATTCAATAACTAAAGCTTTTGGGAATGTGGTCCCTAGGCCTCGGTGGTCAGGGTGGCAGCATTCCACACCATATCCAGAGTTCCATTACTACGCTAAACTACAAAATAAATAAATAAATAAATAAATAGAGCTTTTCTAATATGATTTTCAGATAAGGGACTGCACTAAATTAGAAGTCCTTTAGCTTTTCTTTTTTTTGGGGTAATATAGTGGGGATGCGATCCTCTACCCATGGTAGGAATGGAACTCAAAACGTCATGTTGTAGTAATCCCCCACCTTGGCCACCTAGCCTTGAGCCCATACCTAAAAGTCCTTAAGCTGCACAGACATGAGCCATGGAATCAACAAAAATGTGAAATTTCCAATCTTACTCTTTTGTAAAGGGATTTCATATCATCCCAATGCAGTCTTGCAGGTTTCCGAAAAAACTTGTACTCATCTCCTTTACCTACACTTGCTAAGAAAAACGGAAAACAATTAAGTTAAAATTAAGCATCAACTGATCCATCTATAGATTAGAACATGAAGGCACTTTCTCAATCATTGTTCAAACTAAAACTTTCTAAAATAAATTCTCCATCTCTCCGACAAATCCAAGATTGTGTGGACATTCCAATGTGTTTAGTATTTACTGTCTATACAAACTGATGAGGATGATTCCCATTTATATTTACTAAAAAGCTTCAGCATTACCCATGCAATAGGATCTATCATGTTGACCTTGGAATGAGTTCCTAAGGGAAATGTTGGAAGATCAAGAGTAAGTTTCAATATAGTTTCTAAGCTAACACCGATAAGCACCTCCAATTCTAAGCACGTAGTTTAACTAGTGCTTTCTTTCTATTTCTCTTTGTTTTGTATAAATATTTTTTGGTGATGGAATCCATCTTCATCACATCCTGACTCGACAGTAGGGCTCTCCTTCTGGCCCCTTGCATTCTGATTCCAAGGAGCAGTCTACACTCATTTTTTGGTAACTGTATTATATCCAACTATGTGGACATCTTCTGCGGACTCTCAAAATTGATGATGCTCCAATGTTTTGATGACATTTTTAGATATTCAGCTGTTCGTCATTATATATTTTATTTCTCTATTGTAGTTTTTGCTTCTTCTCTTCCCTCCTTATAATCTGAGCACCCATTTTGTGGATGCCAATTTTTACCACTTCGGTGGCAATGTAACTACTATTTTTTTATATAACAGTCAAACAGTTTCAAAAAAACAAAAATTTAAGTCATCGACAATATATAGATAATATAAAGTTTACAGTGTTCCAACGAGCAGTGAGTAAGAGGCAGCCCACAATTTTTCTAATAACAAACTTGGGTTTGAATTTAACTAATCAAGTGATTTAAGAATCACAATGACCAAAAGAATAAAAGGCCAAAGTAGATGGATTCATGAACAAAAAACAAAGAGAAGATTAAAACCTATGATGCAGGAATATGGCTGTGGACATGGTTCGAACATCATTTTTGTGATTTTAGATATTTTTCCAAAGTATCCAACATGAAAACCATACCCTTTTTGAAGCATCTGTGAATCATATATCATAACCTGGATCTCTAGCACAAGTGTACTTGTTAACAGGCATCATATATAAGTTAATTTATGCTATCATGATGTCTTTTTTTTTTTTGGGTAATTCAGTGGGGATGACGAGTCAAATACCTTCTACGAGACTAGGTTGCAATTCGCCAGATTGAAATTTTAGTCCTTCGCCAGATGCCTCCAACTTGTTTGTGACACTCTTCCAATCCATATATTTTGGTTCATGCTCAGTACTCTCAGGAATATTAAACAAAGTTTCCAAAACCTTCTGTTGAGGATCGCCTTCACACATTCCAGGATGTGATAAAATATGTGCTCCATGCACATGCATAAGATCGGAGTCATCCCTGCACCAATTCAACTAAAAGTTACTTTGGTTTCCTAAAACAAGAGGCTAAAAAATGAAACATTTTCTATTGGCCAACTTTTCCTTGAGAAAAAGCATCATGAAATATCACAGTGGCAACTTTGCACTTGCCATCATACAACATGCCAATATCATAAATGAAGTGGTTTATGTAGCACATAAGATCATGACCATAAAGTTTTTCAGAAACAAACCCTATTTTTGTTGTTTAAAATTCTCTTCCAACAAAAAACCTCCCATACCATGATATGTATTTCATTCACTTCCACTTCCACGTTTGATTTATGCTGCAATAATTTGTATGAAAAGTATGATTATGTGAATCAAAATTTCCATTAACTACTTCTTAGCTGCCAGAAAGGAATAGGATCACAAATAATGACAGCATTGATCTTTTAAATCTTGGCCATCCAATCTCACTAAATCATGAGAAAGTGAGTTTTGATTTTATTATAAACTTTTGACTTTGGTTTTCACATTAGTATAAAGCCTTGAGTTTTAGTTGAAGATAAAGATCAGTTTATCAATTTCCAATATCAGTTCTCAGGGGTTTTGGCCTAAACATCGGAAGTTTGAATTCTAGCTAGACTGGCAAAAAGAAAAAGAAAGAAAAGGTGGTTCTACCAATTCTTTGAGCTTAAAAATTCCGATGTACGGGAATAAAAATTCAAATCTTCCACACTCAAAATCAACATCAACAGCAATACAACAATGGTCAATTCATGTTAGTCAGTGCAATCACTCAATATTAAGGTTTTTTTCTTCTGGTGTATCTTGCAATAACATTGATCGTTTGTGGTACCAAGACAACTGATACTGACACTTCATGTTTTACACCCGAACAATGCCTAGGAATGGTTGGGGCACAGAAAAGGGATTTTTTTTTTTTTGAGAAATAGAAAAGAGATTTATTTATATTCAATAAGTAACGATAGGGAATAGCCGACCCCAATTAGTTGGGAAAAGGCTTTGATGATGATGATGATGATGATGACGATGAAGACGATGAAGTAGTGATAGGGTATGTATCACTTTATTTGCTGATTTTAGGCGACTGGAAAAACAAATAGTGAAGGCAAAACATGCAATTCACTGTTGGAATGCTTCTTAAAAATTGAAAAAAACTCAAGAAACAAAAGTACATTTATATACCTAAGGTAAAAACATATTCATCCTACAAAGTTTTTCATCTGCCCAATGATAATAAGCCACCATATAATGCATTGCCAGGGCATACCTTAGGCAAGACAACGATGTTCTATACAAATCATGATTTCAGCCACATGACTCACATTGATGGCTTTACATGGGAAGATTACATAAGAGACCACAATTATGACCAAAGACCCACCTACTATTATATTCAGCAGACTGTGGTATTTCATATAACCATTTGCACAGCTGAGGAAATTTTAATTCCAATGCTTGATCAACAGTCTGCAATACAAAGTCCAGTAATCAGAAACAATTTACTAAAAACAATTGTTGACCATAAAGGAAATGCGAAGTGAAATATTTCTCCTGATTTGCTTATGCTTTTGTACTAATGAAAGGCCCTGTTTAGTAATCCTAATAAAAAAATAAAAAATTGCCCACATGGACAATTATCCTTTTCTATGACAAAATATCAAATAAATCACAAGTAGATACTGAGCAATTCTTTAAACGCAAATCAGGAAAACTACTTAAATGAGACTATATCATAAACTGTAAATGTGACAAGCCTTGAAAGAAATACTTTCAAACTGCCCAAATTGGCATTCACATAAAAAAGAAGGGGTGTATGAGAAGCCCAGGAGGAGGTAAATACATTTTCCCCTTGGTTACTATAAAAAACAAGGGAACGAATGAAAGCTATCAAGAGAACAGAACTTTTCATACCTGGGATATTAGGTTTGGAAGTAGGACCACCAAAGAACAAGGTTCCAAAAACTAAAAATTAAGTTATCTCAAACTATGTTTATTATTTGCAAAAAAAGCTGCTTTGATTTGTGATTGGTCTCGTGCTCGTATCAATCAACATTTAATTTCTTATTACACAGGTATTTTATAACTGAATTTCATTTTAAAAGCATTAGCCATTCTGACGAAGAAAAGAAAGAACCTTCCAATGATTACTGGTTAAAGAAGAATTTCCCTATAAATTGTAGCACAGACTAGGTTTCATTTGCTAAAATAGTATTAAGTACTGCATGAGATTCCTCAGTATCAAATCTTCGAAATCAGGAGCACATCGAGAACGAATAGTTCCATCATGAGAAATCCCTACATACATTTCTGCTAAACTTGAAACATGAGCCCAATGGTGCCAGAAGCATATTCCAAAAAAGCCTCTATGAAATACTTTGAAAGTTCAGCAAAAAATGATGAGAATTTTGTCTTTTTTTCCTCACTAATTGGCACAGAACCATTTTCATAAATTCCAATATGGGCATGGAACACTATTACCAAGGGGCACCAACCCATCAAATAAGGTGGCTACATCTGAAAAAAGGTAGTGACCTTTAGAAGCTTTACCCATTATGAGCTCTTGTGAAACAATGCTACAAGAATAAAAAGACTGGGAAACAAAAATGACCATTAAAATTTTATGAATAAAAGGCTTCCATATGTCGAACCTAGATAATGCTATTATTCAGGAACAGATAGAATAAAGTTTAAAAAATACCTGGAAATCACTGGATAAGTCAGTTTCCATAGAACCTTCAGAACTTATCTTATAAGGAGAGGAAGTTCCATCATCAGACACTCCAAAAGAACTAGATGACAAAGCAAGCAACATATTTGTGCTCTGCAAGCAGAATAATTTTTTTTATCGAAACCTATAACCAAATTATTAAGTTATTGTCTTTCAAGAATTACTTCAAAGGCAATAACAAACACATAGATAGTCCATCTGTTAGAAAAAATAAACAGCAGGTGAAAGAGTCATAAATGACATGTACAACTCAAAAGATTTTACATAAATTGTCATTTGAAATACTTTTCTCATTGAAAGGAGAGCAGCTAGTGCATACATGATTAAAAAACTAGAGAAAGAGAGTGTCAAACTTTTCTCATTCAAAGTGGAGAAGCAAAAACCCAACTTATGCTGACACAGAGGTAGTGGTCTAAGCCATACTTTAAGAAGAGCACTTTTGACCAAGAAGCACGCAGTGTAGTTGACATTTTAGGGTTTATACAAGTTCTAGAAGCTCTTGTTGGGGATCTTCATGTGGAAACATGAGAAATAATAGAGGTAGGCTTCAGCATGTCTTCCAACAATTGTAACAAGGGACGTAGAGGTGGCAAAAGGTACTGTGAGCATGTTCAACAGGGAGTATGGGGCTACAAAAGGTGCTTAGGGCTCCCTTGCAGGAAAACACAATTGTAATATAGATGCACCTTAGGGTGTAAATTACCCAGGTGTGATGCTTTGTGTTGCCCATGAAATCACTTCATATTAATTGTTAGTAATTAGATGTTCCCAAAATTCGAGATGAGCAAGCGATTGGCCAAATGGCTGGCAAGATCTTTTGATGTCATTGACAAAATCTGGATATCTCACAATAATTATGGGTAGTTGAGACTCATCACCTCCATAGAAATGCGACAATAAGATAAACACATTAGCCAAGTTCAATGGGTCCTCTCTATATTTCCTAAATGCATACACGAGTGTACAACAAAACAGGACACAAGATGGGATATGAAAAATTCTAAAAGTACTCGCAAGAGGAAGCAACAAAATTTTTATAACACACACACACACACACACATATATGGGATTGTCTACAAGAAACTATTTATCTTTTGTACAAGGAGGTCACAACTATTCCCACTCATTAGATGTCAAAATCCAAAAATTTCATTTTGGAACTTTGTGTCTAATCAATGACATTCTTACAACCACCCATTTTAAAATCTAAGGGACAATAATAATTGTGACCTCCTTGTACAAAAGGTAAATGGTCTCTTCGTAGACAATCCCTATCCCATGGGCTAGCAGCTACAGTGTAAGCCAACGGCCCAGATTGAATCTAGGCCCAATCCAATGGTCACAAGCTCATTTCGTATTTGAATTTTTATTTTTTTATACAAATCCAAATCACTTAAAATTTTGAGCATCTATTCTTAATAAACAGTAGAATCTAATAAAAATATTAAAAAATTAATTCAAAAAATATAAATTGACCAAAATACCCCCAAAACTTTCGAGGGTTTGGTTAATTTATATTTAGAGAAATAATGTTTTATATTTTTATTAGGTGCATCTTGATGAGTAGAATGTACGCCTAAATTTTCAAGTAATTTCGATTTGTAGAAAAAACTAAAATTCAAATACGAAACAAAGTCGTGATTGTCAAATTGGCCCAGATTCAATCTAGGCCATTGGCTGACACTGTAGCAGTCAGCCCTTGGGCTAATAGCATCCATTCCCTATATATATATATATGCACTTAAAAACACTCATAAACGAATTTCTACAGTATTTCACTCATGGCTCATTACCATCCAAAGTCCATCAGATGGTCATGATTTTCTGATAGCGTTTGAATTTTAATAAATTTTCTACAAATCAAATTGACCTGCAATTTGTATGTGTGTGTGCGTCTTAGTGAGTGGCACCTAAATAAAATATAAAAAAATCCAAATAATGAATATTACTGCACCTAAATAAAATATAAAAAATCCAAATAACAAAAAAGACAAAAATACCACTATGAATATTTCAGGTATTCTCGTCATTTTATTTTTTGGAGAATTATTATTTTAATATTTTATTTACGTGTGAGTTGGTTAGATGTGTGCACACTCTAAATTTCAGGTCAGTATGATTTTTTTTTAAAAATTACTAAAATTTAAACACTATTAGACAAATGTGACCTAGTATGGACTTTGGATGGTGATGAGCCACGAATCATATCACTATAGCAAGACCACCCTCACATACTTCGATTGTGAATTTCTTTTAATTACATATTAGCAATGCAAATAATAAAAAATGAATCGTACGATTAGGTGGTGTATGCAGGCATGGCCACAATAGTGCAAACTCCATCATGAGATTCTAAATATTGGTGAAGGATTTAAACCGAGTCACTTTAGAAGCGTGAGAACTGAGAAGAATGCAGCAACGAACTGTATTTTCTTGCTTTCTTGGCTTGATCAGGTAAATCATTATGCTCATAGATTCTTAAAGGTCATTGCTTATATTCTCATCTATCTTGACGTGCCTTGTAGTACATGCAGTTCCATTTTTTTTAATCATCTCCTTCTTCTTTAGCTTCTTCTTCCCCTTCTCCTTCTTCTCTAGACTTGTAAACAAGTAGGTCGGGTTCAGGTCAACCCGACCCAATAGGATCAAGGTCAGACTTGGACTTATGCCTGATCAAGTCTAAAATATTCTAAAAGATAATAAAATAAATTTATAAGGAAAGCTCAAAAAAGGAAAGGAATTAGCCCAAAAGGATATGGTTGGAAGTTACGAGAAAAGATATGGCAACTTATGGCCTCACTGAGGATATGATCCTTAATAGAGCATAATGGCCAACCACGATTCATATAGTCGACCCCAATTAGTTGGGAAAATGCTTTGACGATAATGATGATAAAATTCCTTTATAAAATAGATAAAATAAGTATATATAGCTAAATATGTATTATACATAATATATTTTGGGTTAGATTGACACTAACCCGCACCCAACCAAGGTTGGACTCAGGTCGAGGAAACCCAGATGGGACCCGTCATGTCTATAATTTGGGCCAGGACCCAATCAGCGGATCATCCCGACCCATTTGCCAGCTCTCTGCTTCTCCTCCTCCTCCTTTTCCTTTGCTTCTTCTTCTACTTCTCCTTCTGCTCCTCCCCTCATCCTCCTCCTGATTTTGCTTCTCTTCATCATCATCATCACTATTATTGCTACTGCTGATGTACTACTACTACTAGTGTTATTATTTTTGTTGCTATTGTTGTTACTATAATGATTATTAGCATTGAATAATGTTAAATACTTTAAGGAACCTAAGCAGGTGCCCTAGAGAGTTCATATGGGCAGATCATGGACCCCAAAACCCCTTTGAACATCATTTTTCAGGGCTTTTGTGCGCTCTTGTGCTGTGCAATCGTGCTATTTGAAATTTATACATGAATTGCATTGGAACTTGAATTTGCAATCCCCAAACTTTATAAGGTTAACTAGCCACTAATCCATACAAAGTTGCATCTCATTTCATGCTCATCAACATTAGACCCAGCAACTCTAACATAAAGTAAACAAACAAAAATCAATTTGGCAACACTAGCAACAAATAATATCAATTTTGCTTCAGATTAATGTGTATTTCCTATGATTGGATATACCAACCTAATGAAAGTTCAAAATAACCCAAACGAAAACCCACTAGTGAACATGGGAGAAAAATCCAAATACAAACTGGTAAAAATATCACAAAACAAAAACAAAAACCAAAAAGGAAAGAATAAATAATTATATCACATTTTACACAGAAAGTACCAAACTCTAATTCAAATATTGTAATGCGCTAACATTTTCAAAATCAAATTGATATAAACATGGTGACCTTTGGTTGCCAAAAGTCCTCCTTTGCAACCGCTACAGGCTCAAAAAAAAGTCGGGAAGTATATCTTTCGATATTGCAGGAAATCAAAAATGTTGAAAAATACTTCAATCTTGAGAAAGATCTCAAAAGCTAAGATTTTGGAGAGTTTTTCTCTATCTAAAACTCACAAAAAGGATATAATGCCCCCCAAAAACCTTTTCCCTACTTTTTGGGGGGGGGAATACAAAAATACCCTTGGCCGAGGACCTTTTTCTGCCCTTAGCCAAGCTGCATAGAGGTGCCGCCTAGGCGTCCGCCCTTAAAGCGCACACGCCTAACACGCGCCTAGGCATTTTTAGTGCCTGGCCGCTACTATCTTTTTTAATCTTGATATTTATGCTATTAGGAACATTTACAGAAAAATCCAATTATATTTTCTGTTTAGAAAAGGTTTCCCATATATTTCCTATTATACGTTCTCACTTTTTCTTCTTTTTCATGAACAAATTACCCCCGGTTTGAATATCCAATGTCCGAACTGGAAAGTTATTTTTTGAGTGAAAAAACAGTTTGGACATGGGTGTTAGAACCCAAATTTTTTTCAGTGGGCTGATCCCGACATCCAATGTTCGAACCCGTCACTTTCCGAGCGAAAATTTTACACTTAGTCTCTCTGCATAGTTCTTTTTTTCGAGGGAGTAAGTGTAAAAGTTGCTTTCACATGAGCACATTGTAGTGCGCTATTCTAAAACAGATGGGTTCTAACATTGGGTGTAACTATAGTTGTCCCTTTCTAAAAGGGGTGGGTTCCGACATTGGGTGCATGAACCTATTTGGTTTTTAGAAAAGAGGCAATATAGTGTGCTCCCATGGGAGCATTTGTACACTTACTACTACTACAATACATACAAAAAAAAAAATTCTACTACTACTACGAAATAGAAAAAATGGAAATCATCATCATCATCATCATTATTAATATTATTGTTGTTACTATAATTGTTGTTGTTTTTGTCATTGTTGTTATTGTCACTGATGTTGTTGTTGTTGATGTTGTTTGTGTGTATTATTGTTGTTGTTGTTATTTATCTGTGTGTGTAACACACAAACACATATTAATTGAATATAAACAATATGTACATATTTGTAAGAAGTTAGACAACCACTTATACTCTTTTTTATAGTTATGGAGCTACTCAACCAAAATTCCAGGTTGAACTGAAGATATATCTCTCACTATAAAATACTTATAGATCATCTCAGCAAGTAGAAATAAGCAAAAGCAAAAGTTCATGGAGGGCACACGTGTAGTCAACAAGAAAAATAAATTTGCAATTTTTCCCAACCTATAGATTCTAAGTGCAAGATGCATGACTTGTATGTTGTCAACTTATCACGTATTTGGAGAACTCAAATCAAGCTAACCCTTAGCTTAAACAACTAAATAAAGCTTGACAGTGACAAGTCATCGAGGTAAAGAAAAGAGCACTCCTCATTTAGGGATAAGCTGCGGAGGGAAGACATCATTTCTTTTCTTTTTTTGTTTTTGGTCACCAACATTTTGTTCTCTGTAGCTAACCCTGTTAACTAAAATCTAACAAACAGATGTCCCCTCCAAGTATTACTGCTTTAACCACACACTAACTTCTCTCTTAGTCAATTAAGGAGCATTAATGTAAAACAACTAAACATACACCAGGTACAAGCAGAATGCCATGGAAATAAAATTACAACATCAATTTGGAAAGGAAACAAGGAATACCAAACACTGGAGAAGATAGTAACAACACCTTTTCAATATCATACCCACAATGACCTGCAAATTCATAGAAATTCACCAGTTACAACATAATAGAAGTTGATTTGCAATTTAAAAAGGAGATCAATAAACCTCTGATGTGACATCGATATAATTGGTTTGCTGCAGCTACTAATAAATTTCTTTTTATCATGAGAACTGCTTAGAAAAAGAGAGACTACCATTATATTTTTCAAATATAGGAGATCCAAATTTAGCCTCCTACGCTGCATACCCAAGTGTTCCCCACCTCAACCACCACAGTAGAATTGCCAATCGCTACTAAATATGATTGCAGATTTACAAGGCAAGCAAAGATGATTTCATCAAATAGGAGGTGATCTTACTTTCACTGCTTAACAAACATCATGGAAATCTCACCTGTACCTCTTTTTATTTTATTAAAAGTTCTGTAACTCATTGAGAAAAAAAAAACTTTATGGAATCACTTCCAATCAATGTTCAGGAACTCAGTTCAAGTTTGGAACTTGGGCCCTGCCTGAGCCACGTAAAGCGGACAAGTTTGAGTGGACTCGCTTGAGTTGCGTATTGGGCACCAAAACATAATAATAATAAACAAACAATTAAAATTAAAAAATATTAAAAATAAAATAAAATAGTAAAAATCAAAGTCGACTAAAAGCAACTAAAAAGTCCAAGAACCATGGAAAAATATATCACTAGAGATCAAAGTAGTAAAAATATATAGCAAAAATCAAAGTACACTAAAAAACATGGATTTAGAAAAAATTGATACATAGCTAGAGATATTTCAGAAAAATCCCCAAAAGAGGAAAATATAAAACAAGAGCTTGTGACAAGAAATATTCACAAATCATCATGAAAAACATTCATATTGCATAAGAAATGTCTGTAAATTGATTTTACAATTCCACATAATTTTTATGATTTTTTATTTTCATGTACCCCCAGTTTCGCCCATGTACTCAACTCAGCAAGGAGCCGAGTCCACTCGGCCTCGAACGTGTTGCTAAACACTGCTTTTGCTTCCAATAAAAACTTGAAAAAAAAAATTAGGCGTTACTTTATCAAAAACATATTAGGTGTGCGCATCTGCCAAACAAATTATTTTTCAACTCCTCAAATAGGAGGAGACATTTTGGTATCAAAGATCCAGGATTAAGTGGCTTAAGGTAGGAGACCAAAACACAACTTTCTTTCATAAAACTGCCAGTGCTAGAAGACGGGGCAACGATATTACTCAACTCTCTGTTGGTAACCACACCTTCTCACAGCCTGAGCAGGTTAATAGGACCATTGTTAGATATTTCAAAAATCTTCTCTCTTTGCCCACAAGGCCAAAGCCTTCGCTGAGCGACTTCTCCTTCTCTTCCTTATCTTTGGAAGATGTCGCTTGGCTGGAAAGACCGTTCTATGAGGAAGAAATTCATAAGGCTGTCCTAGACCTTGGGGGGGACAAAGACACTGGATCTGATGGCTTCCCCGTCGCCATCTTCCAAGATTTTTGGGATACCCTGGCACCTGAGCTCTTGGCCTTTTTGGAAGAATTCTTCCATGGAAGTCACGTAAACTCGGCACTCAACTGTACTTTCATTTCTCTCATCTCCAAGATTGAAGGAGCCGAAAGTTGAGAGACTTCCATCGTATTAGACTTCTTAACTTATCCTACAAAATCTGTGTTACACTCTGTGATTTCCCTAGCCCAATCCACTTTCGTTGCTGATAGGCAAATTCTCGATGGGGCTTTTTATGCCTATGGAGCCAACCTTTTTATGTTCAACTCTGGGGTTATGGGCCTGGTTATCCTATGACATAATCGAATGGGGTCTTCTTGATGAGATCCAAATGAGTATAGGGTTTGGTATCAGGAGGAGATACTGGATCAAGGCCTGTATTTCCAGTCCTCCTTTTCCTGTTCTCATTAATGGTTCCCCAAAAGGTTTCTTTTCAACCTCTAAAGGCTTGAGACAAGGAGACCCTCTCTCGCCGTTTTTGTTCAATATTATTGGTGAGCTCTTTTCTAAATCTCTCACCAGGCTCTATGACCTGGGTATTCTCAGGGGTTTCCAAACTTCCTCTAATGGTCCTGTTGTCTCCCACCTCCCTTATGCAAACGATACCCTGATTTTCTGTGGAGCTGATCCTGCATAGTTGGATAATCTGAGGCTTTTCCTTAGATTCTTTGAGGTTACCACTGGGATGAAGGTTAATATGTCTAAAACCAAGATGTTGGGAGTTTGGGTTAGTGACACTGAGACAGTCTGCCTTGCCCAACATCTCGATTATGCTATTGATTCTTTTCCATCTACCTATTTGGGTCTCCCTCTTTGTCTAAGGAAACCTAGAAAAAACACCTTTGGGATAATATCATAAAAAAATATACTTGGAAATTTCCCTAGATTTCTCTCCCTTCAAGGTAGAATCAACCTCATCAAAGCTACCATGGCTAATATTCCTATCTACCAAATGTCCTTTTTCCAAATTCCCTCCTCTGTAGCGCATCGCCACGGAAACTCATGAGGAATTTCCTTGGGAGTGGTGCCTCAGAAGACCATAAATTTCATCTTGTCTCCTATGCCAAGACTTGCAACCCTAAGCAGTTTGACAGTCTTGGAATGAAGAGGATCAGGACCATGAACTCGACCCTTTAGGTAAATGGTGGTGGAGATTCACTTCCCTTCCCCTCCTCATTTCGAAGAAGATTATTCACACTAAGTATGGTCTTGAGGATAATGGGTAAATACCCTGATCCCCTATGTTTAGTGCTTCAGGGGCCTGGAAGTCTATTTCCTCAACCAAACCTGTCTTTAAAGCTTCCACAGGATTCAAGATAGGTAATGGCCAAAGGATCAGATTATGGAAAGACCTTTGGATTGGGGATCAAATCCTGGACTTTCTTTTCCCATCTCTTTATCTCTTAGTTTCCGACCAAGAGGCCCTCATAGCTCATTATGTGGAACATAGAGGTTCTTCACTGCTTTGGACCGCAACTTTAGAAGGAACCTTTATGACTCTGAAATGGATACTCTTAATTCTCTTCTCCAGCTATTGGCCCCTATCGTCACTCTTCTTTTTAGGAAAGACTCTCCAATATGGTCCCCCAATCCCTTGCGCATCTTTTAAGTTTCCTCTTTTACGCCTCTCTCCTTCCTAATCTGAATCCTTCCCCCCTACTTAATAAACTATGGTCCTTCCCTGTCCCTCATAAGGTCCAAGCTTTCCTTTGGATCCATCTTCAGGGCAGAGTCTTAACTTTGGACCAACTCCAAAGATGAGGTATATCCCTTCCTAACAATTGTTTTTTGTCTTCAGGAAGAAGAGTCCATCCCTCAACTTTTTATTCATTGTTCTTCTCCTTTACTCTTTGCTCCACCCTTCTTCAACTTTTTGGCCTCCAATGGGTCACCCCTCTAGCTTTACTTGACCTTTTCTTGGCCCTCGCTTCTCCTCTCCTCCTTTTCCCTCTAATGGTAGAAAACTATGGTGCATTGTTGTTGCGACCTGTTTGTGAACTATCTGGTTATAGAAAAATGCGAGAACCTTTCGCGGCGTTGCTAGATCCCTTCCCTCTACCTCAAATTATATCATTTTTTTAACTTCTTTTGGGCAAGCAGCATTCCCCTTTTTTCTCACCTTTCCCTCTCACAATTCCGAGGTAGTTGGCAAAGCTTGCTATCACTAGCCTCCCCTTCCCCCAATGTTAGAACCCTATGGCGTCCTCCCCTCTAGGAGTTCTCAAACTCAACACAAATAGTGCTTCATTTGGCAATCATAGTTTTCTCTCCTTCTCTGGGCCTCTTGAAATTTTAGATTCCACCACTGCTGAGGCTTTGGCTTAGCTTGAAGGACTTAAGAAGATTTTCCAAATTTGCACACAATTCTCGGGTACACAGGTGGAGTGTGATTCCAGTAATGTCATCCAATGAGCTTCTAACCTCACACAGCCCCCATGGCGGTTGTGGTCCACCTTTGACCATATCACTCTTATGTACAGAGATCTACCACTAGTGACTTTCACACGTATCCGTCGAGGTGCCAACTTAGTAGCTGATGGCCTTGCTAAGGAAGGAGCTCGCAGCATTTTCCCTACTCTTTTATTTTCACTCCAAGTCTTCTAAAAAATTCTCATAATCCCAAGTCTCCTCCCTCATCCTCTTTTTCCTTAGTTCTTCCCTCTTCTCCATGTCCCCCCACTCTTTTCCACGTACCCCCCCAAAAAAAAAAAAAAAAAAAAAATTACATTTTTCAGGTACGACAGACTAGGCTCCCCATATCCCTCCCCTCCCTTTCACCTCCTCTACCTTTTTCAGGCCTTTTTGCTCTATTCTCGCCCTTTGTGTTCTCTTTTTTCGCTTTTTAAGTCTTCTTTCTAGCCTTTTTTTCTCTCCCCTCCTCTCGCTCCGGCCAATCCCTTCCCCCATTCTTCTCTTTATTTTATTCTTCTGCAGCTTGCCTCTAAGGGATGTGTTCCTGCTCGCAAAGATCAGAAGAGGTTCCAGCTGTCTCCTCTTGTCTTCTTTGGGCCCGGCAGTTCGTTCTCCTGCAGATTTGATTATGGGATGTTTTCGAGCTCTCAAAGATCAGAAGAGGACCCAGTCGTCTCCACTTGTCTTCACTGGGTCCGCCCTTTAGTTATTCTGCAAACCTAACCTTATTTCGGCTATTCTCAAATCTCTCATTCTATAGGACAATTCTCCTTTACCCCTTCATTTTCTGTCTTCCTCTTATTTTCCTTCTCTCCATCTCTGGTCCCTCTAGTACCTATTTTTTTTTACTGTATTTCTATTTATCTTTCTTTTCTTTCTTTTTGGGCTTCTTTTTATTCTCTTCTTCTCCCACCATACTCCGAGCACCCATCTTGTGGGTCGCTGTTTTACCACATCATGTGGTTTTATTATTTTTTGTTCAATTTAACAAGTTGACTAGTTTCCATAAAAAAAAAGGTATTGAAAACTTTCCATATTATTAACCAAAACTGTTGCATTACTAGAAATAATAAAAACTGCAGATAATTTGTTAGAAGGGGACCACCCAAACACAAAAGAGCAGATGATTAAGACTTTCGATGCATAATAATTGCAGGTCAGGGCAATATTTCAGGTGGAAATTTTAGAGAAACCATGAATAAGCAAGTAATCCACTGTGGAAATTATAAACACGATTGTGACGATCATAAGGGACTGCACAGAAATGAAAAAGGAATAAATAAGAGAGAGATAGAGAGACTCACAGAGAACGTCTTTGATGACAACCATGTTTAATTCGCATCCTTCACCAAGCATTGAGCATAAGAAATTTTCAGCGGCTTCATGAGAAGAAGGCTCCTGACCACCCATAGCAGAATTTGTTGTTACAGTAGCAGTCGGCAACCTTTCATCCACTGTTTCTCCATTACTACATTTAAACAACACCCTATTTGCATCTCGAATCGCCATTGACAAGGGCTTCGAATTAACTCTTTGAACAGAGGGTACTATGTACCCCTTTCCCAAAACACTGGAAACTGTGCCGCTACTTGTGGAGGCAGCCTCCTTCTTCTTCTGATTCTTCTTCTTTTTGGAAGAATGGTTGAGAGAGTCGCAGCCATTGGCGGACAACGAATTGGGAGCGGGGACCTCAGTGGCAGGGTGGCCTTGCAGGGTTTGGGCGGCCATTGCAGCATCGCCATTGGCATCACAATATGCAGACAAAATGGCGTCGATGGAAAGAAAGGGGAAGGCTTCGACCAACCAATTGAGGGCTGTGCTCTCGTCCTCCTCCATTACTGCTGCTGCTGCTGCTGAACCTTCTCCCTCCCTTACTACTGCTGCTGCTTAACCTTCTCCACAGGAGTTGCCGTTGCTGCTCTTCTTCTTCATCCTCTGTTTGCGCTGCGCTGCCCTGCCTGCTTAGAGAGACAAAACACGTAAATATAAGAGAGAGAGAGAGAGAGAGAGAGGCAGTCTCCAATCGCCTTGGCAACTCAACAGTAATCGTTCTTGAAAGCGGGTTTCCTTGAATCTCTATTCGATACGACTCTTATTTAATCAAGTTAGAGGGGAAGAATTCTACCCTTTTTTTTTTTTGCATGCATCTGTGTATGATGATTGAGATTATCATGAAGTGGTGGGATGCTCAATCTTTAATAGAAGCACAATTATTAGGTATTGGTGGGGAGTAGGGGATGGGAATTGGCATGGCATCGCACTTTTGTCGGTACAAGCCAGCGTTAAAAAAATTCTATTATTCCTCATTCGGATTCTCATTTCAAACAGGTAAAATAATAATTTTTTAAACATATATAATTTTCCATACCCCCAAGCATCCCCCAAAACCCCATAAGCCCCTATTTAAATTTTTATCTTATTGTATTTTTTTTTTTATATTTTCTTTTTATTATGGATTTGGACCAATGCAAACTAATCTGAATCGTTAATCCAACGATCTTTCACATATCTGTGGGATGCCCCACTAATAATGTACCACTTCGTTTCGAGATTAAACCGGACCTAATTGAATTGCTAAATTGGCGAGGTTGGCAGAGCCGACTCAACTAATATTTTAAAGAAAGAAAATATATTTACAAAAAAAGAGAAAAAAATTCTAAAAAATAAAAGAAAAAAGAACCTACATAAAACGATAAAATCGAAACAAAAGTTTTCAGTTTATCTAATAGGAGCTGTAAATAAAAATCAAAAATTAAAATAAGAAACCATATTGGAAAGAAAATGACAGAAAAATTCAAGTTCAAACACACCAGTTGAAACATTCCTATGCAACAAAATCACTATCGGACTCTTGTTAGGGGATCAAAGACGACCAATTTGAAACAAATTTCAAGTTGTCCTTCTTCTATGACCTGAGAGAGAATTCGAATAAGGGTGTATCGAGTTTCTAAGGATGAAAATTCACGAGATTTCTATGAAAAAACTTGTAAAATTCGAAATTTGGTGAACCAAAACTTGTTTTGGATAAAAAATAGATTTTCAAATTGATCTACTTGGGAGGTACCAAAACTGTCAAAAATTTGTCTACAAAGCCATTTTTTTTATGTGAAAGGGAATACAGCTAGATTCCCTCAATTTGATACTGGAAAAGTTCTCCCAAGTAGGTTTTAAGCCACTTTTTTTATGTGAAAGGGAATACAGCTAGATTCCCTCAATTTGATACTGGAAAAGTTCTCCCAAGTAGGTTTTAGAGTGAGGGGAGTAGATGCATAGCATATTTATGCGGGGAACTAAAATAGACGCTCATATAGACTTATACGTATTAAATATGGAAAATTGTTACATGAGAGCTGGACCGCATGACCACATCGACCGTTCAAAAAGTGTAAAACATCCATTTTAAATATGGATGCAAGTAGGTGTTCCATCTAAAAACGGTAAAAACTAACGGTTCAAATATTTTCTTATTAAAATTATTATTTTTAGTTTTTAAAAATTTATTTATTCTTTCATATTCATGATCTCCATGCTAGAGATTAGAGATTACAAGTCCTTAAAAATCTCCATGTTAGAGATTACAAGTCTTTAAAAATAAAGTGCAAACATCTCAAAAATAGATTTATTAATAGGCCCGCATTTCTACATAGGCAAGAATGGCCGCATAGAATTCAGGTTTCATAATGAAAATTGCAGTCAAAAAACAAATTATATGCATAGTATAATTATTTTGGCTAAACTAAAATAATCCAAATAATTTGACAACTTAACTTCATTCTTGTTTTATTAGGCATCTACAGCTCCACTACCGAAATGTAAGTATATGGTTTTCCAACGTATAATTATAGTTTTTCAAGCAGGCATGGGGCCCAATAGTAAAATTTAAGAAAAAGAACAATAGAAAATTAGCAAAATAGAGAAATTATCATCTCTTACTCTTTCAATATAAAACTTCCAAGAAAATCCAATGTGAATTTAACTGTAATCCTAAATTAATTTGCAAAGCAAACTTACTAATTGAGAATGTATTACGACAATTCCCACATTGTAAGGAATAGAGAAAGATAAAACCTTTTTCATACATAAAATGAAGGGATGTGACCGATTGATTGTTCAAGGATAGCACATTCAAATAAGGACACGCATCTTCAGAAATTTGTTAGTAAAGACAACATACTCCCACAGGTATACATTTTGGGAAACATTTTCAATGCATGGGGAGATTCTGTTTTAGACCCATAGAAATTTCATCAAATGAATGATTTCATTCATCATGATCCCAGAAGGCAAAGCAGGAAAAGAAAAAATGTTAAAAATAACTGCAAAACTTCGAGACTTTAGATGCCCCAAAGACTTATTTCAAAACATGACTAATGAGGGCATATTACAATCGAAATGCAATAGGCTCTATCTCGGTCCAGGGATCCAGACTATGAAATCATAATTAGCACAAGCACCATCATTAGTACTCATTTTATCACAATTAGTACTGATTCTACTGAAGCAAAGCTACAGATTAAAACCTGAGCAGTTAACTAGTATATAATTTTATATTTTATGGGCATTCAGCTGAGGAGAATCACAGGGGCAGCTCGCCACTGTCTGCGATGACCACTTTACTTTTAGGGGTCCCACTTTGCCTTCCTTCTGCTTCAATCTTGTAGACTACGTCCATTCCTGAGATGACCTTCCCAAACACAACATGTTTGCCATCCAACCTGGAAAAGATCATTACCATTAGTCTATCATGACACTCGCTATGGGAATTCAGAAGATAAATAAGGTAGAGGAATAATACCAACTAGTTGTTACAGTTGTGATGAAGAATTGGGATCCATTGGTATCAGGTCCAGAATTTGCCATAGACAAGTGACCTGCACATATTTCTCATGTTAACTACTAGACTTTCTAAAACCAGTTAAAAAGTGTTCCTTGTAGAGTTATCAGCATAGCATACATGCAGACACGCAATCTACAAGTACCAATCATGAATATCTTGCTGCAAAAAGGAACAAATACTGCACAAAGTTTGTCAGTTATATTTGCCATATAAGAGAAAGAAAGCTCTTTAGTCTCAAGTAAATTTTCCTCAAATCACACATCCCTACAGGATTGTTTTTCTAGAAAAGGAAGAAAGATATCACTGAACCATGTATGAGCAAACAGATGTAGGAACAAGTAGATAATCAGTTACCAGCAGATGGACAAATTTAGCCAGCAGTGATAAGCATTACACCCTGTGGGTTCTACTCTAAACATGTTTTTGATGAATTAATGTAGTTAACAGCATAAAGGCAGAGAGAGTAGCACAAAACTCGGCAATCCTGTGTCACATGAGGGACAACTTTAGCAGCACATTTGTGAAGTGAACGGAACAGATAGAAAGCAGTGGAAGAGGCTGATGCCTGGAGGCTAAAAAGTTGAGACAATCTCATGCGTGTTGATAGTACTTCTTAGCAAGATGACACAATGTAATATTCGTGATCAGTTAGCTAACCCTCAGGTCTAGTTTCCTTGTTACAAGTGATCATCACTTCATTATTTCTTGCCAGTTAACATTTATCCAAGAATTATGACAGCCATCTAAGGTGGGCATTTGTGTTCTCCCACGAAAACAAATGAACTTGAGCGCCAAGAACTGGCAAAATGAGCATTTTAAGTCAGCAGCTTCTCAGCATCCAAGGTATAAGCCTTTCAGGTAGTCCATCTGAGAAAACCTCTGATTTCTTCACCAACCATGAATTCATTTAGCATTGTATTAACACACTCCTAACAAGAATAAAATCAATAACAACCAAATTAGATGCACAACTAGTGGGCCAAAACACTGGTACATACAGTACAAAATAAATCACTATAAAACAAGCAGGATAACCATTGGCAAGACCACTTGCATATTAAGAACTACAGTCCTTCCAGAAACCATATTCTCCTTGTTCAATATAAATACATCAGAAACTTGATATAATTTGTTCCTATCCATACCCTCTACCCATCTCTCTGGTTTGAAGATGCATTAGTTACCGCTCCATATTATGTTAAAAGACTGTCACTCTGTCAGAATGCATATGATCGGTGCATGGCATGTTTAATCCATTTGTATTGTACTTTGGTTAATACCCTTTTTAGAGGATAAAATTCATGTTAACAGTATGATGTAAAGGTTCAATGAGAAAAACAAAACTGTTGAGGCTCCTGCGACATTAAAAAATCCCAAAGCTGAAATTCTTTTGAGATAACCTGCATTAAGCCAACCAATCAGCCACCAAATTTGTCTTTCTAGCAACACTAGAAAAAATAAGAATACAAGAAAGAAGAAAAAAAGAAAAAGATAAAATGCTAGGTTAGATTGTTTGGGCTTCTTGGAAATTGGAACAAAATTCAGGGGTTCGAACCCTTTACCTCCCTCACCCATACCAATATGCCTACTACTAGGCCAAAGTCTACAGGACAATTAAATACAAAATAGCTACCGAATATCTTCCATTCTGCCATATTTCTATCTAACTATCACATTGTGGGGGATTCCATCCTCAACCGGCTAACATTTGAAAAATCACTATCCACCGGACCCATGTGGCTCCTCATAGCATTTGGAATCATACGCTTTGCAGTCTTGATAATGCCCAAGATACCAGCAGGGAAAGGGTTACCTTCAGCTTTTTGGATGAAATCTTGCTCTCCCTCAAGGAATGTGGACACCACTCAACATGCGGCTGGTTCAGATCTTGTAACTTGAACAAACAATACCAACTTTTTTGAGAATCTTTTTACTAAATCATGTTACCAAACCTTGTTATGTTATACACAAAAAGGTTATCGCAGCAAATAGATGATGATAATAGAAGGAGATCATAGTGAAAGTACATGTTCACTTGAGCAGGAAAAAAACAACCACTAAAACATTTTGCCCATGAATATCATCACATGTAAACAGCAGCATCACAATCTAATAATGATTTCATAATCTGTTTAGTCAATATCAGTATTAATAAACTTACCCGGCCCAGTGTGTTTAAGCTTGAAGTTTTCATCAGCAAATGAATTTCCATATATTGATTCCCCGCCTCTTCCATCTCCAAGAGTAAAATCACCCCCTTGAAGCATAAAGCTTGGTATAATTCTATGGAATGAGCTTCCTTTATAGTGAAGAGGTTTTCCACTCTTCCCAATACCTTTCTCACCTGCATAATGAGGGCATAAATGATTGACATGAAATACTACCCAGAAGTTGGAAAACAGAGTCAGGTGTAGAATAGAAACAATTGAAATATCTCATCCTACCAGTGTTTCAAAACGCGGACCGCCCAGCGCCTGGGCGCCCTCTTGAACCCACCTAGGCGGCCACCCGAGCGGCTGCTCAAGGCCTGCACCCCACCCATGGGTGGAAATGTGGCTCCTTGATGGTATTTTTGAGTCATTTTTTTAATACTAAAGGGGCAAAATTATGGATTCTAGGTTCATTTAATACCTAAAACCCATTAGAAGCTATTTTAGAGAGAGAAAACCCCAAAAAATAAATTTCTACTGGGCCGCCCAGGTTCTGGGCGTTCGCCTAGGCACTGGGCGGCTTGGACCCCCCCAACCGCCTAGGTGCTGCCTAGTGCTTTTTGAAACACTGCATCCTACCTCTCATAAAAAAAAATGAAAGAAGCTCAATTATCTCAGTGAGGATAACACTGAATTTCAAAATCAATATCAATTAAATGGAGAATGCTGAATTTCACAGTTAATATCAACTAAACTCTCGATATTATGTACATCATCGTAAACATAATTATTCAAGAAGTTATTTTCTTCAATGACTAGAATCTAGAGGTTTTCATCAAATTAACACATCTGAATATGAAAGGCATAATCAAGCATTTATTCGGATGATTCACATTCAAGAATGTTGGATAAAGGAATTCTAGATGTGTTCATATCAGGGCATGGCAAAGCATGTAGTGAACAGGAGTCAACATGTGTAAACACGAAGGGCATAGTTGAGCATTTTTGTGAAGCTGAAAAACAGAAGATGATGAAATCAAACAAGAAGCTGTGTTTGTGAAACTGCATGCAAGACTGTACCAACATGCTACAAGAAATAATAATGAATTTACTTGAAATATCCTCCAACTCAAATTTTCTTCTCTTCTACGCATAGGATTCATATTGCGAAGCCAGTTCACTGAAAATAGTTGGCCTTACAGCTCAACTATAGTTAAAATCTTTCAAAGTTAAGAGCTGTTTAAGCTTTGGACCCCCTTTGGCTGCAGGTTTTAGAGCTTGTCTGGATACTTGCAAACCCAAATAAACCACCCAGGATGCCATCAAGTCAAAAGTGAAAATCTCATCATAAAGAACAATGAATGCAGGAAAACATAAATTAATAATTCGAATAACTATAAAATCCATGGAAAGACAACAAATGCCAAGCAAATTCATGAAAAAACAGATGTCTACACTATTGATGCATTTCATATTGTCGATTCCAGTTAATGGCCCAAAATTTATAATATAATAGGCAATAATATAATTAAACACCCTAAAGAGATATATATATATATATATAGAGAGAGAGAGAGAGAGAGAGAGACTATGCTTGTTTGGGTGCAACTTGATGCCAATTATTTAGTGTTACTTACCAAAAAAAAAAGAAACAAGAAAAAACAGAAGAGAGTACAAGGAGGCATACCTGTACAAAGAGCTCGGAAATTTTCTGGGTACAAGAAAGCATTGTTAAGTGTTATTAGTTCACCCTGAATCCGATAAACTAAAGAATTGCAGCAGAGTACTAGAAGAGACATATAGTACTGGTGTCTTGTAAATAACATGAACATAGAAGAACGGTTATTTATTAAATACCATACCTGCTGTCTTGGGCACTGTCTTCCCAAAGAGTCCCATCTCAATTCGACCTGCATGCATTCACATCATCAAGGACTGCAAAATAGGAATGATATGGTTTATGCTGGAAGATATGCTCAATGGAACAAGCATCATAGGAAGGCTTAAAGTTAAGCATAGTGTCGTCAGAAATAATAAAATCAAAGGGTAGACTTAATTAAAACAGAAGGGGGCATCAATGGCATGTATCGACATCCACCAGATCACATCAAACGAGGTGTTAGGGAGTATTTAGATGGAAAGGATACTCCTCACAAACATCTTAGTGCCTACGCAGTTGGATAGACTTTTACCCCATATCATAAATAATCCCATACCACAGGAAAACACGTCTTAACTTTGGACCGAATAATGGTGACCTTATTTTTGGACGCTTTTTGGCCAGAGAAGGAAGAATAAAAGCTCCTTCCCTCCCTCCTCTCTCCCATACCACAGAAAAACACATTTGGCGACCTCCTTCTGGGTGGTTTTGGGCAGAGATGGGAGAATAAAGCTTCCACACTTGCTTTCTCCTCTTCTTTGGACATTTTTTGGGCCCTTGGTGAAGTTAATCATCATCAAAACAGGCCTTCAGAAAATAACTTTGTAATTTGCAATGTGCAAGTGAGTATACAAACAAGAGTCACTTGCAATGTGCAAGTGAGTATACAAACAAGAGTAACTTGCAATGTGCAAGTGAGTATACAAACAAGAGTCACTTGTTCAGGGTATCCTGCATGAAGGTCCACTAATTCAGTAAGGGCAAATGTGTGTTCCGCAGTAATGGAAAAGCATTCCAGAAATGGGCAAAAGGCAAACATTTGAAACACTATACAAGGGCTTTTTATGATGAATATATCATAAAAGTGCTTTCGAAAAGCTATAATGCATAATGATTCGGCATGAATATGTCAAACTAAATAATGTTCATCAAGAAATTAAAAGGCTGCAAGCCATGCAGAGGATGGAACACAAGTAAGCAAAAGCCCTATTGAACCAGCAATTTCAACCACACTAGACACTCTCATGTGAATACTGAATAGAAGAAACACGGACATCCAGTCTCAAGGTGTCAGAAATACGATAATGCCAGAAAATTCCTAATTCTCAAATAGATTATACTATCAACCGTACAATATGCCTTTCTTGATATATGAATGACATCCAACATCACCCAAAAAAAAAAACTTCCAAAACTTGTTCCGAGCATAACAGATCCTTGATATTTGCAGAGAACTCCAGAATTTCCTAATGTAAATACCAATAACAACACATAAAAGGTCAAACACTACAATATTTCATTTGCAATGATTCCCTTCTCAGAAATGGCGTCAATGTGCCTACCCCAGACGCTCTTTATAACAAATCCAAAGGTGTCAGAAATACGATAATGCCAGAAAATTCCTAATTTCCAAATAGACTATACCATCAACCGTACAAAATGCCTTTCTTGGTATATGAACGACATCCAACATCACCTAAAAAAAATGACTTCCAAAACTTGATCCAAGCATAACAGATCCTTGATATTTGCAGAGAACTCGACAACCTCCTAATTTAAACACAAATAACAACATCTAAAAAGTTAAACACTACAATTATTTCATTTTCAATGATTCCCTTCTCAGAAATGGTATCAATGTGCCTTCCCCAGATGCTCATTTATAACTAAATCTATATTTCAAAAAAAAAAAACTATAAAACTCATTTTTTAAATACATTTTATAAGCAGGTAACTTGTACTTTTCTGGCGGATAATGTTCCTTGTAACATAGGCTTCACTTACCAGCAGGGACAATAGCTTCCATCTTACAGGACTGGAGCAGCGCGTTATTGTAAATAATACAATGAGGAATGAAAAGGCCTTGTAGGATCTATTCTTTCCTGTCGTAAGACGAACTGGGAGTTATGTTTTCAAAGTCAATGGCAAACAGTGGTGTGTTGACCACCTGACCACCAACACATTCTTAACTAGATGGTAGAAACAATGGATGACAACCACTTTCCAAAGGCAGCCCAAAGCATTTCTCTTGCATCATTCACAAATCTATATTTCTCATTACAAGTTACTTATGCAAAAGTTTTTTTGCCCTGAAGATGCCAGGAAAGAATGAGGAAACAAAGGCGATAACATCATGAACATGCAAGAGATTATTTAATTATGTGTGCCTCGGATAAATGTTGGTTTTTTCAAAATAGTGGCAATATTAATATGCTGTCCCCTCACAAATGAACCAATATGTCAACACTCATTCCACAAGTTGGATCATTATTTCTAAACTATCCCACTTCCCAAAATAGTCAAGGAAATTTGCAGTACAAAAACAGCGGTTAGCCAACCTGTCTTCCATTCATAGTAGTTATAGGATACATACAGAGAAACAATTGCAACTTGAAACCCACACAAGAAAGAAGAAAACAACATCGCATGAAATCATAAAATTACATGCCAGTGGTTTTAAAAAGTGGACGCCTGACCAACTAAGGCACTTGCCCGAGGCCTAGTTGCCCCACCTGGGGCGAGGCAGCCCCGCCAATGGCAGGCACCATGCACTGAAGCCCAAGTGCCCTACTCCGAAAACCACGAAGGAAAGTTCCCTTGCATAAGGGAATTTTAAGGGTGGGAATTTTTTCCCCCTATTTAAGGGTGGTATTGTTTTCCGTTACTTTTATTATTATTATTTTTTGGGTTGTGGGGGATGCATTCCTAACCCACTTAACACTCAAAAACCCCGGTTTTTGTGCATTAAATACATCCAAAAGTACAATTTGAAGGGGATCAAATTGGGAATTCATTTGTAACTTTGAGAGGATCGGATCGGGATCATTTGCATCACCAAGAAGGGATAAAAGAGAAGTTTTTGACCCACCTAGCAACAAAATTTTCCTCATCCCATCATCGATCTGATTTAGTTGTTTTATTGGTTTCCCAAACCCATATCTTCTTTCAAGCCATTACTTAGGCTTTTGAGCTTGGGAAAACATTGCATTTAAAAACAAATAAATAAATAAGTTTTGGGGTTTCTTCCACAAAAACTCAACCCCCTCTCTCAACACCCACCCCTACCCTTTTGACAAATTGGGCTGCCTCATGAAAAGGCAGTTGTCTAGGTGGAAACCCCCTGGCTGCCTTAGGTGGCACGTCCCATCCTTCAATACACTGACAAAAACTACAAACAACTTCAAAATATCAAAATTCAAGAAAAATCGGAAGAAGCAACAAAACATATTCTACAGACATATATCGCAGATGGAGCAAACAACAAATAAGTTTTATACTATTAAATAATACAAAAAAGAATAAAATTATAGGATTTGAAGCGCAAACATACCAGCAGGCTTGCCATTGATCTCCACATCGAAGTAAACCTTGTAAGTTATTTCTTGCAACTCTTTTTTAGGTGCTTTGCCCTAAAACCATCACCGGTGGAGAAATCATGAGATAGAGAAAATATACATGGCTCAATAACTAATATTTATATATACCTATATGGACAAGGTCATCATCCAAATGATTCAAGATAACATAAACTATGCACTAGATAGCCTAATGGCTAGGTATAAATCCACCAAATATTATTGACATCATGAGCAGGATTTTAAGATTTTGTAATATAATAAAGTTAACACCTTGGTTGTCACTAGATACCCACTATTCCTAAATGGAGCTTACTTGCATTAGTTTACAAGCGAGCAATGATGTATATACACTTATAGGTGAACACCCAAACAATGACGCACATGCATGTGCATAGGTATGCTTGTTTGTGTGGGCATATAAATATGCAAGTCATAGACATTCCCTTTATGGGATTGTATACAATGAGACCAGTTATCTTTGTTACAAGGAGGTCACAATCACTCTTATCTCATTAGACATTTCAATGACACTCTTACAACTACCCATATTACTTTTCCTTCTTTTATAAGCAAAGCATACACATGCTTAGGGAGTTCTTTAACACTAAGAACCAGATAGATAAAAATAAAAAATAGGACACTTGACATAAAAAACGAATATGAAAATTAGAATGGATTGAATTTCAAAAAGAGAAATAATCAAATTGATGAGCAATGTTAAAAAAAATCAAATTTCTGTTAATCTGGTTTTAAACATTGACATCTTGAGTGTCACCACTTGAGGTATGAGCAAAAATATATACCGATTAGAAATTTAATGAATGAATACATTTATAAGCAAATCAAAACAAGGAGCATCAAATGAAGTCTGAATTCAAAGCCAAAGACACCATGCGGAGAGAGTGGAGTGAGAGTATGATAATTTGTTCAAGAATTCCCATAACAAATGAACATAACACAAGATCTTGGAGAATCTCAATCCTAAGTTGTTGAAATTGAAGAGGACATGTTCTAAGGGATGGGGATGACAAAGAGACTCCAAAATCACCTTTGGGCCCAAACAAACTAGTTATTGCAAGAAACAAAAACAAAAAGCAAACAATTTTCAAGTAAAATTTAATAAAAAGGAAGAAGTTGTTAGTACCAAAAATAATACTATCAAAAAAAGAAAAATAAAAAACAACACAGGCTTTAGGATATTTACCCAGATTGGGGATGAAACCAGGTCAGTAACTGATGAACTGATGTGCATTGTAAGGTGTCCATGGAAAAGGGCTTCATAGGAAAGATGATAAGAGAAGAGAAGGACAATAATATCTTAATTAGTGGAACCATAATCGAGAACGAAGAGTTTATCCTCATAGGGGAAGCCAAAAGGAAGAGATGAGAAGGGAAACCATTATCACTCAAAGTAGTTGGATCATAATTAGGAACCTGAGAAATATGAGCTTCCTTAAATTTAGGATCTATATAAGGTGCTAGAGGGATTGGGTATCGATAATTGCTCAGGATGAAGTATCATCATCATCAGCATCTAAGCCTTCTCCTAACTAGTGTTGTCAAATTCGCTTCATCCCTCCTATCCGGTGCACTTCTAGGTCGACATATGACTTGTGAAATTAAAGAGGAAAAAGCATTCATGACATTCGGATAAAAGTGAAAGCGCAAGGATGAAGATTATGAGACAGTGAGAGGGAGAGAGGAATGGAAAAGTCAAGAAGACCAGGCAAGCATGCTCACCTGATCCGTGTTTGGAATAGTGTGAGAAGATGACTCTGTGACGAAACCTATGCGGTGCTGGAACCATCACCAAAAGAAAGGCAGAGGTGATTTTCTCTCTTCGTACATACAAAGGAAAACTGGAGAGAGAGAGAGAGGGCGTGTGTGCATTGGAATATAATTAGATCTCTTTCATCCCCTTTAGCACTTGTTTCTGAGAAGGAAAAAGTTTATATAAGTGCGACGCCCAAAACAATCAAATTAAGGCGTACCTCGAAAATTTTCACTAGAAGAGCTTTGATGCCGAAAAATTCTCAAATTGATCATCTCGATTTCAAGATGCATGAGCATGAGAAAAAATGGATTTCAAGTCTTGGAATCTTGTAATGAATTTTGGGACCATCAATTTTCAAGATTTTCAAGTGTTCATTGATCTGCTCGATCTACACTAGTTTTAAATTTTTAAATTTTATAATTAAAGATGGAAATAAATTTTCAGGCCATCACAGAGATTTCCAGTATTGAAACAACATCTTTCGACACTATTTAAAGGTGTGCCTTTTGATTGTTCAGGGCCTCGGCGTTATAAAAACCACACCCTTCTAAGAATGCAGGATTGAAATTGAAGTGTTAGATGAGGCTACCATGATGGAGATGCACATGTAGAAGAATAAGTAACTAAAAAATGAATCAAGAAATCAATAAACGGAAGAAGGAAGTGTAAAGCCTAGACTGATGACAGAAAAAATACATCAACAAATTCATCAGGATCTATCATTCTATTCACCATTTCTCTACTCAAGATTGAGATACATATGAATCAATGTAGATAGATCCAGAAGAAGTATTTGAGAGAGATAAATGTGCGATAACCTGGATGAGGGCGAGGGAAGCAAGTGCGAGGAAGCACCACAGTAGCAGGACAGACGGATTGCTGAGGGCGCCCATCTCTCTCTCTCTCTCTCCAGAACAGGAAGTCAATCCCTGGTACTCCTCGTCGAAGTAGAATGAATCAAAACAACAAAAATGCTTTGCGCTTTAATAGGCGACGTTTTTTAGGCTTTCCCTTCACTTTAATGGACGACATGCAATTTATTTTTTCTTTTGGCTTTCACCCCGCGGTTTTAAACAATCAAATTACAGCGCTTCTCAACAATTTCACAATAAAAAGTTAGTTTTGATGCCCAAATATTTTCAAATTTATAATCTCACATCAAGATGCATGCGCATTAAAAAAATTAGATTTTTTTTTGGGTAATTCAGTAGGGATGACAAGCCCTATCCATGTTTTGAAATTGTTAGTGGTTTTTGAAATAGTACATTTGTAATGTGTTTTTTGGCCATCAATTTTCAAAATTTTCAAGTTTTTATAAATATGCTTGATTTACACTATTTTTTAAGCTTTAAATTATATAATTAGAAATAAAAATATATTTTAAGGCTATCACAAAAATTTCTAGTATTGAAACCATATTTTTCGACACTATTTGAAGTTATGCTTTACTTTGATTATTTAGAGCCTCCGCTTTATATAAACCGCACCCTCCTTTCATGCGGGATATTTTAAGAAGGATAATGGTTTGTTGGGCTGCAACCTTATCAAAATGAATAAACCCTCATCTTAAAACTAACCGAAAAATGTAATTCTAGTGTCGCAAAACCTTCAAACCAATCATCTTGGCCATGACAACAGTTGTGAAAAAATTAAGACAAAGCCTCAAAAATAGTGTATATTGTAATCAATTATCTAAATCATCCATTTCACCCTAAAATTAAATATTCGCATATATGCAAGATGTTATCATCATCAACCAACTTTTTCTAACTATTTAGAGTCGACTATATGAATCTTAGTTTGCCATTCTGTTTTATCAAATGCCATAAATCCTTATATCTTTTTCACTTTATGAGGTTATTGTATAGTGTGTCGCTTACGGGAAATGCCCTAGTATAAGCAAATAACGTAGATTCATTATTCATATAAAATTTTGACAAAATTTTATGTTGGCTGCCTACTTAACATAACCCATCTTCTGTTAGTATTTTTTGTTTGAAAGATGCTTTAGTATATTTCAAAACAACAATATGGTTTTATGGTTATTTCCTAAATTGTTTTTGTAAAGAGAGAAAGATGTGGGTTTGAGTCTCATATTGAAGAAGAGAGAATTTATTGAGCTATATTTAAGAGCACAAATTCTCATGCAATATCTTTGAGTACAAACGTGAGAGAAATAATACATATGCGGAGCATGCGAAGTGCGACACGCACCCCATGAGTACCTGCACGCAAGGGGCAAGGGCAAGGGCAAAAAGACGCTTGATGACGTACTTTGTACTTTGTATGCTCATATTGGTGCATGAGGTGCCCTTCATATAACCCACCACTACAAGTGAGTTAAGGGCCGGAATGTAACTTGTAAATGTTGGTGGTGCATGTAACCACCACTATAGTAAATATGTAGCCCCCTTGTGGCTCAATAAAATGGGTCTCTCTCTCATATGAGAAAGTAACTTAAGCAAGCACAACAATGGGCAAAAAATACTCATTTTTTTTCTCTCTCTCTAATATATCAAGACTCCAGTATGTATTGTATAGGTTTCAAGCTCGAGTAGAAGCTCTCTCTGTAATATATCAAGATTATGGTGTCTATTGTGTGGGTTTCAAGCTCATGTACATAGATCTTACAAATATTGAAAAATATATTTCTGTTTTCTTGCATCCAGATGACGAATTACCCTTCCTATACAAATCAAATACTATATCGAATGGGAACAAATATCGTCTTGAGATAACACTCATATGTATCCAAAAACATGAAGAGTTTAAGATCCTATTTATGAAATCGTGTCATTTTATGCTCCCATTTCACCTACCAAATTTCCAACATCTCATTTACCATGCTTGAAACGGATTAAAAGAATATTTAAGGTCCTTAACCTTTTTAGACCATCAGATTTGCAAGATCTATACCATACAAATTCCATATAAGGTGTTCAAAATTGATCTTAGAATCATTATGAAAATTTTCAATGCCCAAAGGGCTTTCCAAACAAAGATTCAAGGCGAGGCTTTACTTTGTTTTCATAAGCCTTAGAAGTTGCATCCTTTCAGGAAAGGGTGAGGCTTTTAAAACGTGTCCACCTTATCATACAATTGCTTGAAAATTCATGTCAAATTTTAATTATGGAATTTAAAATTTTAAAAGTGAAACAGATCGAGCGATTCTATAAAAAAATTGAAAACTTTGGAAATAAACTGTCAAGATTACTTATTAAAAGATACATTACATTTAGAACTTAAAATTCTTTTTATTGCCAAGTACAAAAATTTGTCAAAATACTTTGCAACTATTTAATATTCTACCCTCTTGCAACTATTTCAAGTCATGATTATGTCTTTTGATGGGTATATTTAAATTGAATGTAGAATGTTGAAAAACTAATCTCTTGTGAGTATTTAGGTAAATTCCCTTTTCAAAAATGAAAACTATTTATTATATTTCAATTAAATGTATTAATGTAGAAAAAACAGTTACGTGATGTTTAAATTAGTCAACATGCTTATTTTTCCTCCAAATCTATAAAAATGCCTTCCGCTCTCTCTTCTCTCTCCAAAATCTCATCATCCAATCTCTTTGACTAAATATTTTTTTACTTTCTTATTTAATTATTTAAATTATTATCTAAATCCAACTGATGAAGTCGCAAATAAATTATATTCATTTCTCGATAAAAGTCCATTATATTTTTTTATCCAAATAGAGCATTTTATTTTTGTGTTCCAAATATTGCACTTTATTATGGATAAAAATCGAAGCAACAAAGAAATAAACTTAGAAGGGGTTTTTGTATGCTACTTGTTCCTACCAAAACTGAATATTTCATTTAACATATCAAAAAATTTTGAGAAAAAAATTAGGAACTGTTAGATAGATGATTAAACTATAGAAAAAATACTTTGAATGAGTTAAAGAATGAATCTTAAAAATATGAATTTTATTTAAATACATGTTTATATTCTTTTTATTCATCTAATCTCTAAGCATAAACATGAGAAAAAAAATTAGGAATGGTTAGATAGATGAATAAACTATAAAAAAAATATTTTGAATGAGTTTAAGAATGAATCCTTAAAAATATGAATTTTATTTAAATACATGTCTATATTCTTTTTATCCATCTAATCTCTAAGAGTGCCATTAGTTCCTGAACATTTATATTTGTTGCTGGAACTGATCACAAAACCTCCCTAAAAGGAAAATATGAAACCAATTACCAGAATCAAGCAAATAAACACCCACCACATTCAATAATAACAAGCAGGCAAAAAACCGAAGCTTAAAAAAATAAAAGGAAAATTACAAAAAAGCACATTTTATTTTTAAAATTGAAAAAATGTCCACTTATATTTCATCTTTTATGCTCCACTCCCACTACTTTTTGATAACATGCAGTACAATTCCTTTTTAAGGAAAATATATAACGGACCATTTACCTTTAGTACAACGTCACAATTGATCTTGACCACTGGATGCGATATTGGGTGGCTGAGTTATTTTATTAATCAAGTTCAAAATCCAAAAGAAATTTTCTTGAACTTTGTAACACATCGGAATTATCAGATTTCACATCGGATGGTTGTAAGTAATTGTGACTTCCATGTATGAAAGATAAATGATCTCATTATATACAATCCCTCATTTTATATCACCTCCATGTATGAAAGATAAATGATCTCATTGTATACACTCCCTTCATTTTATATCACCCTTCATTTTATATCAGATTAAGATTGCAAATCTTTCACCTTCATACACTGATATAAAATACAAAAAATGTAAAAGCAAAGGAAACTCTAATAATTCTCGTTCCACCCCAAGTGAGACAGTCTCCTACATCCCAAAAGACTCTCCTCGAATTGAAATCTTCCTATTCAAAGTCTCTACGAGTGCAAGACCCAAATTTCATTAATAAACATTCCTACATCAGTGGTAGTCAGAACACTTCCAAAATGTTATACATGATTCAGTAAAGCTCAAAATAACACAAGCTAAAACACAATTTCCTCCCAAAACTCCCTAACCCACGTTTTCAGTAAAATGTAAAGGCAAAAGAAACACAAAAAGGATCTGATCTTCTCAAGGGCAGTTCTTCCCTATATCCTCCACCACTTGGCTTGGTAAACTGAATAGCCTTTATAAAGAGGATGAAGATGAAAGCTTCGATAATAAATATCCTTGAGACTACTTACAAGTACATTCATTTGGTTTTCAATGGGAATGTCACCGATAAGGACGTCGTAACCCAGCATACACTGCATTTAGAAAGGATGGATGCATATCTTTTGTAAACACTTCAGCGTCCAGCTTCTCTATATGCAGCCAGATCTGCAACATATCAGAAGACATCACAATTTTAGTGTATAAGATCAGTAGCTACCCCAATCCCCAAGGGGAAAATAATAATATATTAGCATCTCATGAATAGCCTTTCTCTGAGGAACCAACATGTAGACAATCCACTGGGAAAGGAAAAAGAATGCAACATTATTACCTCAGAAGCGTACTGCCTAGACAGAGCCTTGACATATCCCAGCGTACAGTGGCACCAATGCTCTTCTTCTTGTGTGTCATGGCCATTAATTTCACCTCCCCTAGCAAACATCAACCGTCCAAGAAAAAAAACATGCAATAAAGTAAAGTGAATGAAAATAACACAATTGGATCTCATACATGGAACAGCAACTAAATGGATTATTTACCGGTTAGATTTTTTGTTCTCATCATCATCCACGTCCATTTTGGATGATTCTTCATCATCAAGATCTAACTGGATGTGATCATTATGCTTGTCACAATAGACGCGAGGAAGGCATTCCATCAGCACATTTGCCAAGCTTTTGTACAAAGATATGAACATTGCCTGTATTGCATGGTACAAAATGAAAAAATAATCATTTGAAACAATACTTCTAGGTGACACATGCAATATAATAAGTGATCTGTATATAGAACAATCATTTAAAAAGAAATAAATGAAAACAATACAACAGCCCACTATATCGAATGAAGGGAGCAAAGAACTATATACAAGGTCAAAAGCATGAAAACATGAGCCATAGGATACCTCATTTTCAGTGATGGCCCGTGAAAGGAGGGCCTGCTTAGCCTCCAAAGATTCCTGCAGAGAAACTGCCTCTTCTTTTGCTTTCTCTGCAAATGCTTTCAAGCGCTTCAATCTCGAAGGGGGTTCAGCTTGAATAGGTTCTCCATCCACTACTTCAAGCCTTGATTCGGCAGCATCTGATTCAGCTTGGGCCTCAGCTGCAGAAGCTTCAGCAGAAACAATGCTTTTCTCGAGAGAAGATATCTCTTTTCTCAGATCACGAATGCGGTTGTATGTTTTGCCCACAGCATTTCTCAGAATCTAACAAATACAAGATATGGAAGAAGCTGAATGAGTGAATCTAAACACATAATGAAGACAACCAAAGTCAACAAACAAATTTCCAAGGGAACAATGTTCCATGGATATCAATTCAATGGATTATAGAAAACAATAGTCCATTGGGGTCATCACTATCCTCTGAATTGAGAGAGAGAGACAGGAAGGGACGGAGGGAACCCCCCGAGGGAGAGAGAGAGAGACAACAGAACAGGTAGGTTCCACTCACCCCCATATCTCTATTATTTCATCCAATGGTGATGACTCCAATGGACTACTTTTTCACCCATTGTCCAATGGAGTACAGTATACAATCCCTAAAGGTTAGAAAAAAAAAAAAAGCCACGATAAATCACTGGGCAGCACATATATCAACTGGGTCAATCCATTTTAGATTGGCAGAGTGAGATTGTACTGGCTCTTACAACAATCTCAATAGGATAGGTCATTTGAAAGGGAGGAGCACACGGTACCTCCCATGGACGATCAGATGTATGAAATTGTTTAACATTAGCAGGAGAGAAAACCCAACTGATGATGGATAGATTTGAGACCAAGCGGTAACCCATCATGCGGTCGATGGTTAAGGCAGTCATCTGAGCACTGTTCTTCCAATACAAACTCACTTCGTCTATAAGCCACACCTGCTTTTCCTGATCTGGACATAGCTTAGAGATGACTTGACCGTATCTCTCTAACACATTAACAAGATGAGTGAAGCTTTTTGATCCAATATCTAGGAGAGTCTGAACAACCACCTCAAGTGCAACTTTTGGGCCATGGGTTGGTACAATAGCTTCTTCTAACCACGATATAACTTCACGAGCAGTTTTCCTTCCTCTGACCATGGTGCAAAGGTTTTCTGAGAGGGAGTGCTCCTCACTATCCCCAGCACTATATTTAAAGGAGGGCCCACCGTTGGGTGGAAGCAATTCCTCTAATGTTGAGGCATTCTCTATGCTCTGCATGAAATTGATAATTTCAATTTTTTACAAATAAAAAAAAAAGAGTAGAAACACCAGTCAAGCAAAATTCAAGATGATAGTTTGAGAAATACTAAATCAATAATCACGACCTGCTTTATTTTATCCCAGTATGATAAACGGACTTCTCTTTCCAACACTTCCTGAACGAAAACACGTTGTGGGGCCCATTTAGGAAGGTCTAAGCAATGAGCCCACTCTTCCCATTGCCAAATAAATTGAAAATTTGACCTATAACCATAAGGTAAATTATAAATGGGGAGTACATAGCATAAACCAAAGAAATATATCGTGATGGTGAAAAAAGCTTCAATTATAATTAAACCAAAAGACTTACAAGTGATGCGAAAACCAGAGGACAAGCCGCGTGCGGCATTCCATATCCAAGTCACCAACCCTTTCAAAGATAGCACGAACTGCTCCTGCCACAACTGCAGGAAAAGCTCCCGGAAGGGCCTAAAAGAAAGAATTAAAACGTAGTGAAAATAATGGAGAACAAAGCACAAAGAAGTTAAGGGAAAATGGATACAGATTCATACAGTGCCATGTTTCTTGAGCAATAAGAATTTATCTCCAATATCAGAAACATTCTCATAATGAAGATGCATGTTGATTTTCCAATGTCCACAAAGATCTCGAGTTCTTGGAGACAGCACCAACCAAGAGGTCAAGCTTTTCTCAAATTGAAGTTAAAAAACAATCTAGGTTATGCCATTTCTGCAGACTCTTCAGCATGTACACAAGACCTCTCTTCATCTTTTGCAAAAAAAATTTGATTGAGTATTTATCTTTTGCAATTATAATTGCGAAATCATGGATTGATAGGGAAGCACAAAAGAACTCTACTGCGTCCATTTCATTTGTCAACCAGGCCTTTTGATTTTGGAAGAGAGATCTAGGGCTTGAATCTTCCTCATGCAAACCAAGCTGAACCACACGATAGAGGGTGCATTTTGGAAGTATGGTTCATTTTAGATTGAACATAAAATCAATAGACAAACATAACATTGCCACGTGCCACAAAACAAGCCTTGCACTTATATCCACAGACCAACAAATATGTTTCTTTTTTGGCTAAGTAACAAATATGTTATTTGATGTACTTTGGCAAAAAAACAATTTAGAAAAATCTAAAGGAAAAAGAAATTTCAATAAGGAAACTTGGTGGTATAGTGATGAGGTTCAGAAGGCTATTAGCGAAAAAATATCATGTTATAAAACTTGGCAATGTAATAGAAACAACGATCAAAACATAGAAGAATATAAATATGCTAAGAAAAATGCTAAATAAATGGAAAGTAAGGCTAAAATAATCTATATAGTAAATTGGGAACAAGAGAAGGTGAAAAAAATGTCTTCAAATCAGCAAAAATGAGAGAAAAAATGTATGGATCTAGACCATATTAAATGCATTAAGAGTGATGAGCAAAAGGTCTTGGTGAAGGATGAAGAGGTCAACGAAGGTAGAGAGTTCATTTTCAAAAATTATTAAATGACAAATACAATGGGAACATAACGGTAGCAGGAACTATTGGTATAAATGAGGGTGGAGGTCATAGAGACATTTGTAGGATTAGGATATCGGAAATGAAAGAAGCTTTGAAAATGATGAAGATAGGAAAGGCTTTAGGACCACCAAATGGTAGCCTGATAGAGGTTTGAAAGTGTATAGGGGAGATTGGCATTGACTGGCTGACGAAGTTGTTCAACAAGATATTGAGAACAAAGAAAATGCCAGATGAATAGAGGAAAAAAATTGTGGTACCTATTTACAAGAACAAATGAGACATACAGAATTGTACAAACTATCGAGCGATCAAGGTTATGAGTCATACTACGAAGCTCTGGGAGAGAGTGATTGAGCAACGACTGAGGCATGAAACGAATGTATCTGAAAATCAATTTGGTTTCATGCCAAGCAGGTCAACAACTAAGGCTATTTTCCTACTTAGCCAATTGATTGAGAAATTTAGGGAGAAGAGAAAAGACCTCCACATGGTCTTTACTGACATAGACAAAGCTTATGATAGAGTACCTCAAGATTTGATTTGGTGGATATACAACATCGACTTAGTGAGATATATGTACGATGGAGCGCTTACTAACGTACAAACCAATGGTTTAAAAAACGGATCGGTGATCCGGATCGGGCTTCCAAAAAACCGATCCGGATCGGGAATCGGGTGAATCGGTCAGAATAAAGCTTAAAAAAAATTCGAAAAAATTATTAAAATTCATTACAAATATTTTTTTTTAGGAATTCAATAAAAAATGAGGGTACTCCATTAAGAATTTTCATATTTTTGAATGAATATGCGAATATTGATACGTTCTTTCCCTGCATGAACCGCCATTCAGCATTTAATTTACAGTATTTCGTGCTCATCCCTACACTGTTGCTGTTGGGACTCGATATGTGAATAATATGGCTGGGATAGGGTGGCCTCAGAATCATCATCTCTCTCATTTTCTCTTTGAATAATATGGATTAAAAAAAAAAATACAAATTTTCAAAAAAATCGATCATGGATTAAAAAAAAATCACAAATTTTAAAAAATTCTATCATGGATTACAAAAAAAATTCGATCATGGATTAAAAAAAAAAATACACAAATTTTACTAAAAATTACAATACATGGATTACATAAAATTCAATCATGGATTACAT
>NW_006499435.1:5977728-5997358 GCF_000471905.2 Amborella trichopoda
TAAAAAAAAAAAAAAAAAAATAAAACTGTACGGCACTCGCCGATTCCATACAGTGAATCGGCGATTCACTGTACAGAATCGTCCGGTTCTCTCTAGAACCGGACGATTTCCGATTTTTTAGGCGATCCGGTCCCCTTTTCACGATTTCCGAGTCGAACCGGGCAAGTCCGGTTCGACTCGACGTTTTTTAAAACACTGGTACAAACAACTAGTGGAGAGAAGAATGAGTTTCCAGTAACAATATCTACATCCGCATTGAGCCCGTACCTGTTTGTCTTAGTTATAGATGACTTAACTAGGCACTTACAAGATGAGATATTGTGGTGCATGTTGTTCACAGATGAAATAGTTTTGATCGATAAGACCCGAAACGGCATCAACACAAAGTTAAAACTTTTGAAGGATGCTCTAGAATCCAAAAGTTTTAAAATTAGCCGGATTAAGACAGTTTAGTAATAAGACGAATATAGACAAGGAAGTAGTTAAGATTGACGGTCAAGAAGTATCAAAAAGACTGCATTTTCCATATCTTGAGTCGATAATCCAAGAAAATGGAGAGATTGAGGAAGATGTCGCACACATAATTAAAGCTAGGTGAGCGAAGTGCAGATGTGTAACTATAATTTTATGTGATCGTCGCATATCAAGGAAGCTGAAGGGCAAGTTCTATACGACAGCTGTGAGACCAACTTTGATCTACAAGGCAGAATGTTGGGCAGATAAAAAACAATATACCCATAGAATGAGTGTAGCGGAGATGAGGATGTTGAGAAGGATGAGTGGCAAGACAAGAAGGGATAGAGTTTGAAATGAATCCATTCGAAAAATTTAGGTGTGGCACCAATAGGCGATAAGATGAGAGACAATAGACTTAGATGGGCGGGCCATGTGTGGCGCAGAAGTAGTACAGCACTTGTTAAGAGGCGAATTAGTTCAAGTAGAAGGCTCGAAAAGGGCAAGGGACAAGTCCAAAAAGACCTGGTTAGAAGTAGTCTGAAAAGATAAAAGGACTTATGGCCTTACTGAGGGTATGATCTTTAATGAAACAAAATGGCGGACCAAGATTAGTATAGCTCATAGTTAGCAATTCGACGATTAATCACCGAATTTTTCAAAAAAACGACACATTTTTAAACACGTTTTACACACCGGTTTTTTGAAAAATTCATCCAAAAAACGTGTATTTTTCATAATACCGTTAAAAACACGATTTTTTGTAAAAACGAATCAAACGGGTCCAAAAAAACTTCTACGAAAATTTCTAGAGAGAGAAGGGGGAACTGCTATCAAACCACTGTGAAAAAGCCCCGCTCAAATCTGGGCACTCCCTCCCCCCCCTTTGCAAAGAACTCTATCAAATCGCTGTGAAAAAATGATTTGATTTTGGTTTGATGGATCTTTGAAGTGGCTTTAATGGTGGCTCTGAGTCTTGCGCTGGTTTACTATTACAGTGCTTCAAATTTGCATTCAACAATCAAGCAGACCTCTTATGAGGTGCACCACCCAAATCAACCTCCCCAAAAGGACATGGGGCATTTCCATGGCTCGAGCTTTGGCCATGGGTCCTCTTTTTTAGCTCATCAATGGCTGGTTTTGCCTTGTTAATGAGCCAATCCACTGCTTTGCTCGGCCTATCATAACCACGCCAATCTTGAACATCATAGAACTGAATAGCTGTATGAGCAGTGAGGCGGACACACCTATCTCTCGGCCCTTTCACTGTACAGACCTTGCTGTGCCGATCTTTCCAACCTATGGCTCTCACTATATGACCGCCTTCGACTTCCACTATCTCACCTCTGCCTCCTCTCGACTGAAAGCTCAGCCTTCGCCTCTGGTTTTCTGATGAGTTTTCCGGCTGGTTCCCCAGTGATATTTCACCAGAAGTTTGAGCATTGTTAGGGAAAGGAGAGAGCCATGGGGTTTGGTAATGATGATGAGTTTGAGAGAGAGGGTGTTGAAAGAAAGGGGGAAGATTCAGAGGTGGTTTCCTCTGGTTGAGATTTGGGTCTCTTTCCCCTTCCAGATTTGGGTCTTGAAGTGATTAATCTCAAAGGATGTATGCACTGTTAATTACTTCATGGTGAACCAGAGATGAGCTTCTACGGCAACGGCGGAGATGCACCAAAGTGCAAGAAAGCTCAACATCTTAGTAGTGTTAATCGTCTCTCTCTAAATTGATTTTTCACAGAGGTTTGATCCGAAAATTAGTGAATCCGAAAATTTCTAGAGAGAGAAGGGGGAACTGCTATCAAACCCTGTAATATTTCGGCTTGATCTAGCTTTTCTTTATATGGTGTATTTTTTTATATGTATTTAAGTAGGTTTGATATGGTGTATTTTTTTTATATGTATTTATCCGATTTTTTTACTCTGATTTTTTGAGCCTAGTCCGATATATTGGCGATATCTTTACATGAAGTATTTTTGCCGATCCGTATTTTTTATCCGATTTTTTCATTTGACTTTTTAAAATAAAAAAGAATTTTTTCCAATTTTAAGGTAAGCCGATTTATTGAAAGTCCCCGACTCCAATTAATTGGTAAAAGGCTATGATGATGATGATGTACTTTGCCAAATATTCCTTATTTTAACATTGTGGAATTCAAGCTTGGGGCTAGCCAAGATATTAATACATTATTATTTTGAAGATACTAAAAAATCCAACTCGATACGAAGGAACCATCACAGGGGAAACAACAAACTTCTTTTACCTTGCAAAGATCAATTATGACCAGTGTGTAGTAAATTGGCTTGAAGGCTGGTTGAGGAAGCAAAAGAAGCTGCACCAAAACAAGTATCAGGATTAATCAATCAATATTCTCACGAGGTCAAGTACAAGGATTCGAATATGGCATATAAAGAGACCCCACATACTACAAAAGCTGTTCTGTGGTGTTTCAAAACCAACAAAGCTAATGTGGCACCCCTTGAACAATGTATGATAGAAATGGTACATTGTACAATTATAAATGCTCTTTACGTCAATTTCGAACACCTTACCATAGTTTTACCCTTTTTTCTTTTCTGATATTTTTGATATTTACTGATTATTAAATCTCATGTTTGATTTGCACTTCAAATAAGGCTCAGACGATGATGCTGTTTGATTTGCGCTGCTGGGAACTTATAAAAGTTTATATTACATCTAAGCAATGACAATGTTGGTGTTTACTAGTTAATAATCTTGTGGTTAATTTACACTGCTGGGAACTCGTTCTCAGCAAATGAGGTGATGAGAAGTAAAGTTTTCACACTCATTAATTACAAACCATGGGTCAGTTAGCAATACTGATGATAATGATTAACCATGGAGAAACTTATTATACAAACCCATATAGACAAGCAAATCAACAGTACAATTTACCTGTGAAAATATTGTCTCTGCCATCAAATACTCGTAGCGAAATGGTACAGGCAAGCCCACCATATAGGCAGCACATTCTTTGCGGCTAACTTTGCAAACAACAGGACACAAACAAATGAGGAACTCAAAAAAATTAGTTCATGTAAGCATGCACGAGCCTCTCTCCACAGTGATCATGATGAAGATTTAAAACCATGTCACTACCCATTCAGAAATAGAAGAATGATGCAACAGAGAGAATACAAAGAAGCCATATTGCTTCCCTTACTGGGGTATGGTTTTGGAAGATAGTGAAAGTTAATGAATAACTTTTAGTATTGCATATATAAAAAGTACAGTAAATCATATCTGAAATAAAATGTAGGTTTGGCTTGACCTATTAAGGGAGAGTACTTTTCCACGAGATGAAAAGGGTAGAGAATGAAACCAGTAATTTTGTGGTCTTCTTTACCATGAAAAATGTTATTTCCACTTTTTGATCAATCAACAATGAGTTTTATATTTCAAAAAGAAAAAATAATAGAACAAATGCTTAATTGCAATCTACTGCAGCATACCCAAGAGCTATACAATTCTAAAAATGGTTACCATGCTCCACTTCCAACCAGGTGCTACCAATTTTTCACATAACTTCCTTCAACTCTAACTTCATAAAAGCATGTCATCAAACTCATTAAGAATTTAAGATAAATCATAATAATGCCATTCTAAGTATGAGTTTGAATATAATGCTTTTGCACAAAAAACATTGTGTCATGCAAAATGAAGATGACAAGGGTCTCGAGCCCTATAACTTTTTATAATGCAGTTGTTTAATTCATATTTACTGCTTGCATGGACCAAGAAACAACTAGGAGAATCCTATGAAATGATGTTTAATGTAGACAAACCAGCCATTCAGGTACATAAGCACATCGAGCAAATACTCCTCAACAATGAAGCGATCGATTGGCTGCATATTCTGCAATCAAGCAAACAAAAAAGAAAGTTCACTTAATGGACAATAAGGTAAGAAACCAAATGCTATTTCTCAATAGCCACATAGACAACAATAAATATCCTTTGGGTAAATCACTATTATAAAACCCACCTACAAATTAACAACCAAACACAGTGCAGTCTTCCCCTTGCTCATGTATATGTAGTATGGTCAATACTGAAAGGTTTCCCATGTGAGTGTGCATTTTCATGTAGTACAAGTGCAAAACTTTATGGAAGGTAATATGAATTTTAATTACATAACTCACATCCAATTATGGTTTCATTATATAAACAAATCCACCATTTCAATGAAATCTTAGGTTAAGCATACATCGAGTTACACTATATTGCACGCATGCAAAGAGGCATACAAGACGCCAGGCTATGGAGGTGGGCATCTAGACAATCGGTTAATCTTTGCACACAATAACACTACAAGTTCACTGCTCAGATGATGTGGCAAAATGAGACTGAGAGCGCGAAAGATCCTAAATCTCTTCCAGGATGAGTAACAGCATGGAGGCTCCTATTGTGTCCAGGTAATGACCCTGAAAGAGTTGCCCCACATCCAATGAACCAGAAAACAATGAGCTTAATGATCCTAACCCAGCTTAAGGTGCTCTAGATTTCATAGTACTGGCTCACTCTTCCCCACGACAACCCAAAACAAGTCAAGCGACTAGCCTTTGTCTCTACATCTACATAAAATCCTGAAGGCCCCAGAATCCCCAAAGAGCTCATATTAAAATTGGGCCTTACAATTCCTTGAGGGGGCAACTAGTAGGCTGGCACATGAGATGACTTGAGTCATACTGCAAGCCATTGAGTTCCATCCATTTAATACGTCCTGCACATCTTGGAACTCATGGAGGACAAGGCTTAAGGATTCACTGCCTCCCTCCCACCCTCTCTCCCAAACTGAAGACTTTAATGGATATTTCTTTTTTTTGGAATGTGATTTTAGTGGACATTAACACATTAAAAAAAAGATCTTTTTCATTTATCTCTAAATAAAGATTTCTCATGCACCTCGGAGATCAACTCAGATAATCCCAATGAGAAACTTGCTAGTTTTTTTCAGGTCATAAGTAAGCTAGTCTGAAGGCTAACTGAAAAACAAGATTAACGATAGTCAGCGTGCAGCTGAGTGGACAAAAGTATCTATACTTTTCAATTGAAAGGGCATTTATTCACAACTTTTTCAAAATATTTGTTTCCTAATGGCTCGAAGGCATCATTTGGTCAACTTTGATGCACTCTGGGAGTTGGGCACACCATGTCAGATGATCATTTCTTTTATTTTTTAAGGGGCTCAATTGTTAATTTCTAATATGCAACTAAAATATGTGAGAAACACTCAATCAACCCTCAAATCCACATAGGTAATGTACCATGAGAATTGGTAGTCCAACCTCATTTGCTTCCATTTTGTCACTGTACATTTTATCCCCCATAGAAAGGCCCATGGGCAGCAGCTCAGTCAAATATGTTCATTGTGCCCATCCAATCTCATTACCAACGCTTTAGAGTGGGTTTAATGTTTATGTGTATGTGCATGACATGAAACCTCATTTTAAAAAAATTAGAATGGATACACTTCAAGCCCACGCGTTTGGAACCTCATAAATGCATAGGTTGACCATAGAATGCATAAAATTAAGGGCATAGACTAAGGCAATAAAAAAGAGTTCGTGTTGCAAGTATGTCAGTACGGATAACAATTTATAAGTTTAGTATTAACTTTATTCTCGAGTTTTCTCTTGTTTCCCTTTCTCATTTCTTACAATATGATATATATATATATATATATATATATATATATATCATCATGATGATCATCATCATCATAGCCTTTTCCCAATTAATTGGGGTCGAACAATATGATATATATACATATGTGAATTGTCCAGTGAGCTTAGATGTAGATAACAAGAAACGCCATGTTTATCTTGGGGATCAAGATACTCTTTGATCTCAAAGAGACATAAAAAGAGTACTTTGGTTGTGATTAAGCTCAAAATATCATATGCTAGCAATAAGGTAATTATTAGGTTATGAGACCTATCCCAAATAATCCAACAAACAAAATTTAAGCTCACAACTTCTCTATCAACCATATAGAATCATGAAAAATGGTTAACATCCCATAAACTATCATACTTGATGTGAAATAATTTCCTCAACCATATCTGCATAATCATAACAATCCCATCGATCAAGTCGGAATATAATTTCTCATTTCTTGTCAAACAAATTCCCATGTTTACAATGATTAAATTTTATATATCAACATAAATATCCAGATAGATAATTTAAAAGTTAAACAAAGTTCATAGACTCTTATATGGCTGCACCTAATAAAAACTATGCATACACATTAAGATAGCATAACAACTAGAAACCTTATGAGCAGGTTATAAGCTGCTGAGCCAGCATACCTCCTCAATTTTACTTGCAGGAAATATATTAAGTCTACGAAGCCTTTGAGGATACTTCAACTCAGCTTCATGCTTTTGTTTATCACTTCTGTTCATAGATAGGGATGACAAAGCGGCAGGTTGTTCAGGGCAGCTTATCGGCCCAAAGTCATGACATTTGCCAGATACTAATCGTGCTTCAAAGGAAAGGTGGGGTCTAGGAGCTGGAAGAAACAAAGCATGTTTATAGAACCATAACAAATAACGTATGTGTACCATTGGTTAATTATCAAAGAAGCCAATATGATATAAATGACATAAACGATAAGCATCAAACAACACAGGCACATACCACTATCAACTTTCCATCCATTGCTTGAGAGGGCTTGAATTCGCTCCCATAAGTCCTCCAAAAAATCCTAATGAAGGGAATAGATTTAGAAAAAGTAAGGAAGAGAAAACAGCACAATCCTACGAAAAAGATTATTTCCACAGTTTAAAAAATGAAGCCTAATTGGAGCTCCTAATAGATCATGAGTCATGAACACAAATTAGAGAACATCTCCAAAGAAATCATTACACTTTCAGTAGAACAATCTAAGCATAGCCAAAAGAAATGCCATCCAAAATAGTCAGTGTGCGTATGCTTGTATAATGGGTGGGTTTATATGTGCTTAAGTGTGGATGTGTCACTATGTACTTATTTTTGTTGTGTGTGTATAGCACACACATACACACATCATGTCTATGTATGTAAGTATGAGTGTTGTGTGAATATAACACACGCACGCACTAGCACGTGTACACACACAAAAAAGCAAAGGAAAGTTACACGCAGAGAAAAAAACAGAATAAATTATTTTGAAAATTGCTTAGCCACCTTTTTTCTTTTTTTTGGCTATAGATTTGCATAACTAACCTGGAAAATGGTGTTTTCCTTTAGAAGACTCAAGTAGGTATTCCACTGCATAAGTGGGATACTTTAATTTACGAAAGGTAGCACAGAACGAGGTAGCATGTTTTTCATTCTCACCAGCAATAAATCATTGCATGCCTGATTTCAATCTACAAGATTGCAGTGCAATTACAAGGCATTCGGCATAACAATTCTATCCCAGCTTCAAATTTAGAACTTGTTTCTTGTCAACTCAAAAGCAAAACACTTGATGATGTTTGAAAGTACATTCAGTTGGTCTGTAAAATTCAAAAGAAAAACACTTGATGATGATTGAAAGTACATTTTTTGTCAGTCTGTGGTCAATTTTACAGATGTATGCATCTTTTCTGATAATGAATGGAAGTGGGAAAACTTTCCCAAACATTTCTAAGGCATAAGCAAAGTGGTGCCAACCTGCATTTCCCAGTCACATCAGTAACTACAATTTATACAAGTTGTAAGAATACTGTCAACCTGAACGTAAACTATAAGATGAGAGAAACAGTAAGAAGATGGAATCCCCGAGAAAGATGCTCAACTCTCCAACACCACATATTAGTTTTCAAATAGAAGTAAGGAACCAACACAAAAATGATTTTAGTAATGTATGAGGTCAACTAGAAACATGCAACTAGAAGTTAAAGAAAATACCAAAATCTTGCCACTGTACATACCTTCTCAGCAATATTTTCATCAGTTTTATCATCATTATCAAATACTAAGAAGCCAGTATCAGAGACACGCTTTCTGATGCTCAAGTAAGCCTCAATACCAACCATAACTCTCTCAATTTCCTCTGAAGCACGCTGCATTTTTTCAGCAAACACAGTTAAATAATTGTGCACCACCACAGCTGATCGAAACAGCTCAAGATTAAATACCAACAAAGCTAAAGGCAGACATGTAGCGAAGTCATTATAAAATAAAAAATGCATCAGAGAAATGGACTAACAGGAAAGAAATTGATTTGGGATTCAAAGTTACTATGCATGCCTTGGTCCATGTATACAATGCATTATAGTTCGTATGATGCAATCATTGGATTCTAAAAGATATTCATCAATTAAATACGAATCACCAGATGCAACAAAATTGCTGCAGTCTTCATGTTTATTTCCATTAGATGTAACCATGTCCTAAAGCATGGCTCAGGCAGCGGACTCAGTCCCTGAAATTAATCTGAAAATTTGGAGCAAAACCCGAAAATCTTCGCGCGTGGTGCAAATAAATGCCTCCTATTCTTGTCAAAGTTTCCTCAGACAACCCAAATCAAAACCCTCAACCAGTTTCAGGCTTCAAATTATAAATCTATCAAAATCTAAGACACCCCCCCCCCCCACCCCCCCTGCTTCTTCCTTTTTTTTAAGCTCCAGGATTGGATCAATAAACTAAAAATAGATTTGAGATTCAAAGCTCATTAAAAATCGACCCAAATTTGCAAAGAAATCGAAAAAAAAATTGAATTCGCATAAACCCTTTCCTGAAACCTTAGATATAAAAAATCTTTGAAATCTGATGTTTTTCCCTCAAATCCAATGTTCTCAAGCAAAAAACTAGCTAAGGTCGAATTTGGGCAAAGTGAGGGATTCTAGGGCTTATAAACAAAAATAAAAACTGAAGGAGAGAGGGGAAGGGGGGGGTTCAGCTTTCCGCCCCTTGGTTTTATTACGTTATGTGAACAATAACCTGAGTTCCACAATATCAAGCAAGTCTGCACCGTACTCGCCAGAGCACTGTACAGGGACTGAAGGGCAAGGTCCAAAATTTTGGCCATCTAGCTGCCTAGGAGAACCGCCTGGCAGCCAGGTCAGCTGGCTGAAGAGAATGAGCCTAAGCGATAACTTTGGCAGAGGTGTGCCCATACGCCAGCCTAGGCTGTGCCTCAATACACTTGGCCAGAGGGCGGAAAAATGCACTCTGCCAAGGGTAAAAATCGTAATCTTCCCCTCCTTAAAAGGGCGGGAAAGGGCTCCAGCAAAACCATTTTTAAGTGTTCTAGTGAAATAAACCTCCAAACAAACTTGATTTTTGAGATTTTTTGAAGATCGAATGAATTTTCGTACTTTCTGATTCCATAAGAAACCGCAAAGCATCCAACCCTATTTGTAGCTCAAAGCGGTTGTGAAAGAGGACTTTCAACGACCAACAACCACTGGTTCAAGCCAAGATCAATTGCAAGTTTGAAAGGTTTGTGTATTAAAATTTTTGGTTTAAGGTTTTATTTTTCTAAATATTGAGTTCTTTTTGATATTTGGCTTTAGCTATTGTATTTCTCAAGTTTGCATTTTGTGGCCCATACTCAAGAGTGGATTTTGGTTTATGTTCATTGACATTGCAACCCAGTCCTAATAAAATGTTATTGAACTTAATCCAACTAAGAGTTTTTCCTACATTATTGGCCTTAAATTTGTCGTATAATTAAAAAAGGACAATTTGTCGTATAATTAAAAAAGGACAATAATGCGTTTTTTTTCTACTTAAATGCCCCTTTTTCCATTTTCTAATGATTTCTCTTTATATTTGGTGTTGCATTAGAGACTTTTTTAAGTACTTTGGTAAGTGGGTTATCATTTTTGTAAATTATTATAGTTTTTTATTCTATAAAATAATGAATTGAATAAATGGTAAATTCCTGTGTTTTGCATCAATACTTTTGATTTTTAAATTAATAAGCATTTCTTATTGTGTTCTTGATATTCGATAATGGTGACTTTTTCTAATAAAGTTCATAGTTTGTTTTCCAGGATTTTAGTAGGTGAAGATGTCTTCTTATAGTAGAATAAACAACTTGACCAGAGTCGAAATACTGATCATACCCAAATCCAAATGACAAGACATGTATTGGGTGCAAATTTTGGAAGAAACACTACCGTGCTGGCATTAATAGCTTGAAGAAACATTTGGCAAGCATTAGAGGGGATAGAGCCCCATGTAGTCAAGTCCCTAAGAAAATTAGAAGAGAGATGTTGGACCATTTGCAGGAGGTTCCAAAGAAGAAAGAAAGGACCAAAAAAAAAGCTTGCATTTAGGATGAAAGGGAAGAAGAAGTATATGCTCAAGAAGGGCTTCTAATAAGCCATTGGCGTTTGGGCAGAGAGGGTCTTGGGCACGAGGCCCTATAGGTTCTTATTCAAGCCCACCCAATTGCAGTTTGAAGAAACGAGCAAACAACTATAAACAACTGCTTCAATAAAAAAACTAATGGAGAAGGCAAACCAATATGTATGAGATGGATCTATCAAGGCAGCATCCCATTCCATGCCACTAGCTTGAAGAGTTTCCAGGTCATAATGGAAGCAGTAGGGCAGTATGGGCCAGGACATGAGATTCCTATATTAAAATATATATATATATATATATATATATATATATATATATAAATAAATAAATAAATAAATTTAAGGAGCCTCTACTTGGAAATAAGCTCACCATCATTATTTTGAGGTTCCTACATAATATGAACTTAAGGAGCCCCTACTTGGAGAAAAGCTCACCATGATTATTTCAAGGTACATGGGGATACATGGGGTAATAACGGGGTCACCATAATTATCTAGACACACACGGATAAGAGGCAAAAGAGTATTATGAGCTTGATGGTGAATTCTCCAATGGGAACAATGTTCTAGAGGTCCATTGACACATTAGAAAATATACATGATGCGGCCTTTATTCTTTATTTGATGGAAAAATGTATTGAGGAGGTGGGAGAGAGTCATGTAGCCCAAGTGGTTAGAGACATGGTCGCAGCCAACATGGTGGCTGCTAGAATGTTGGGATGAGGAAGCCACATATTTTTCGGCCAACATGCAGTGGCTCACTGCATTGACCTTATGCATGAAGCAATTAGCAAGATGAAAGCAATAACCTCAACTCTTAAGAAAGCAAGAGCCATCACGGTTGTGTTGGTCATAAAGAGGAGCTTTACATACAACATGTACTTGATGATGCTTGGAGTGACTGGATTTGCCACCTCTTATTTGTCTCTGTAATTTATATCAACTGGAAAGGACAACCTCACAGCAGTGTTTGTATCTCAAGAGTAGATTCAAAGCAAGTGGGCCAAGAAGGCCAGTGAGAGGACACAGGCTGACATAGTTTTACAACCAAAGTTTTGGAATGGGGCTGTTCGCACCTTGTGGACAGTGAGGAGACAGCTATGGGTCATATTACAGGCCATGGAGGTTGCCAAGGAGGAAACTAGAAAGAATATTAGATATAATGAAAAGCATTATTCTCCTATTCTGATGATCATTAAAGAACAATTATGTATCAATCTGTGATGTTTTACTCGCAGTTTAGGAAATCTTTATTATTGGTATTGGAGTCCTAGAATGAAAACAATATCTGAGCTGGAGCTGTCAAAGAGATGGCTTGTGACCTAAACTAACAAAGAAGCCTCAACAAAATTAACTATTGAACCACATATGTAAATAAGAGATTAAAGCCTTCCAGTTCTACTGCCAACCATGCTTTAACAATTATATAACACCTTCTAGAGAAAAGGGATGAAAAGGGAATCACCATAATGTCAAAAAGAATATACCTCAAATAGCTCAGCCCCTCCCCAAGGCAGGCAAGATAAAATGCAAGTCACATAAAAATCAGCTCGTGCTTGCCATGATGGATTCCCTTTCTCCTCATCTACCGTTGTAGCGGCTGAGGAAAGCAAAGCCTCAAAGACTTCAATAACAGCACTTGGTTGAACAACATTGCTACACATCTAGAACACATAGAGCCAACATATGAGTGCACACAAAAAGATGTCACCATAAAAATGAATAACAGCCACACACTATGCTCAGTTCATATTCTGGAAACTAGCACACAAATATCAGCAGTAGACAGTTTACCACTTTACCAAGACTTCGTTAAAAGGATTCCCTTTTTTCAGTCATATAGTAGCACCATAAAATCAATTTTTTAAAAATAAACAAAAGTTGACAAGCAGGATATTCAGATTAGATTGATTCCATATACATAACGTCACAATCCATAAGTTCTACAAGAATTAAAGAACCAGAATAAGCCTGGAGAATTAGCAGTACAATATCAACAAAATATGAATTAAAGTTTGTCATAATTAGGGGTGGCAATGGGTTGGGTCGAGTCCAGGTCTGGGACCCGGATCAGAGAGAGAGAGAGAGATCCCGTTACAAGTGCATGTTGGGCAGTGGCCCTTGGCAAGGGAAAATGATTGTGTGCTAATTAAATGGATTTTTTTATAGAATGAATAGAGGCTTTGAATTCCTTTAAATAATTGTGTCCCGTTGGTTTATGTGAGACACGTGGACTATGGACTATGAGCTTCTTCGTTCTTATTTTTATTTTTTGCCCTTTTTTACCATCATAGGGAATTAGTTTAAACACATTCTAGAATAATAGAATCCTTCACACTTGTGCACAATAGACAATTAACATGTGCCAAAAATAACTTTCCAAAAGCTCAATATTTTAGAAAATTATATAAAACAATACTCCATAACTTAAATGAACAAATAACCGAAGGACATGGGGACACCCACATGTGATTAACGTCACCCCTGCTCAGAGTTAGCAAGTCGGTGTTTAAAACGCGACTTTTCGAGAAATACAGAGTTTTATTCAAAAACGTTTAGAACCGCAATTTTTTAAAAGATCGGCAAAAATACGCGTTTTTTTCATGTAAACAGTTAAAACACGCCTTATTGATCTTTATGAAAAAATCGGTCCAAAAATAATTTGCCCTTTTTACCTGTATTTTCTTTTCTAAAAGATGAAAACCTTTATCCTGTTTTATGTAATTGTTATTTCCATGCTTTTTAAAAAGTATATTATTTCCAAAAAAAAAAAAAATTCCCTAAAAAATAAATTTTTATCCCCAGGTAGATTGTTAGGGTTTATTATTTTAGGGTTTATGCTCAAATCCATTGAATAAAATTAGAATAAAATACCATAAAAACCATTTAATAAAAAATCCCCAAATTTTGACTTGGCAAAATTCCACAAAAAAATCCATCCAAATTAGGGCTCAAAGCAAATTATCACAATTTGTACATCTTAAATCCCTCAAACAAAATCTTGAAAAAGAAAAACCAGATTAGAGCTCAATCCCCAAACCAAATTCATGACTGGAAATCTTGGATTAGTAAATCCCTAAAGCAAAAGCTTAAAAAAAAAAAGACAAGATTAGGGCTCAATCCCCAAACCTAATTCATGACTGAAAATCTTGGATTAGGGTTTATGTCCACCGTGTTCTTCATCTTCTCTGAGATGTTTTATGTCCATCTTGTTTCTCTGTTGCCTATGCATGTTCTCTCTCTCACTCTGCGTTTCTTTATGGAAGATTTTGTGTTTGCTCCTCTCGCAATGCTCGTCTTCTTGTTCTGTGTTTCTTCTTAGTCTACTGCGTTTGTTGCTCATCTAACAAGAAAAGATGTACATCTTCCCATTGCTTAACTATGGTTATAAAGGGACGGTCACCATATGGAGAGAGAAATGAACATACCCAACTCAATTCTACTTATCTCACATTACCTTTTTTTTTTTTCGTTATTGACTATGTATGTGTGATGTTTGTTAAAGCATTTAATGAGAAACTTCATATCGTATATTTATGAGCAACTTATCATTTATGTTTTATTTCAACTTAAGTTTATTTTAATTTCTACTTAATTTTATTTTAAACATGCCCGTTTTTTTCACTCCGATTTTTTGAGCCTAGTCCGATATATTTATGATATTTTTACAGAAAGTATTTTTGCCGATCCATATTTTTGACCCGATTTTTTCATCTGACTTTTTAAAATAAAAACGATTTATTTCCGATTTTATGGTGAGCCGATATATTAATCTTCCCCAACTTGCTACTGTGCCCCCGCGTCATCTCCACGTAGGGGGACGTGGGACATCGATTGGCCATTTGGGTGTCCCGTGTGGGTCCCAAGGGACTGTCCTTGTTTGTCATTTCTTTGAAACAATTCTGAAAACTGGATTTTCATGCCCAAAAAAATCCAAAAAAAAATCCCATAAATCCATAAAAATCATTTTAATGATTCTTCATAAAATTAAATCATTTTGGCATTGATTAAAAACATTTACAAGGGAAATTAGAATCCTTGGAGTCAAATTATGAAATAGAGCACTGCACTCGACTAGACCTGGAATCCAAAGCAACCTTTGCAGAATGACTCAATAGACTCATGACCCACAGTGTATAATCAGGGGCTCACGATCTTAGCCTATCAAAGTCAAACCAATGTACGACTATGAATCCTCAAGTTTAAGTGGATTTCAGATGCACCCTCTAGAGGACATGCATACACATGGTGCAAGGGTTCCTCTCTTCACACATGAGCATAGCTCTATCCAGTGGATCTTTGAAAAAGTGGCTTCCCATGCATTGTGATTGTATATGCACATGCTACGTGAAGGCTTGTAGTTACTTAGGGTTTTAGGCCAATGTCCTCTATTGGCCCTAACCTTCTCGTACAAGACTTTAGTTATTAAGCTCATACATAAATCGTATTGCCCTGGCAAATCATGAGGCACAAACATAATAACCGACTCTAACTAAAAGGTAACTCTCAACCCTCTCGGTACCTCCCATATATAAATCATCCTCATGACATAATCGGGGTTCCATGACTCTTGGTCCCAATGTGCCAAGATCCCAGAGAGTCATGTCGCTCTTATACTCCCACTGAAGTCAAGAACCATTTGAAAATGTCTGAATTTAAGGCCTTGAAAGGACATAATTTCGACAGAACTCCATGAGGAAGTGTATATCGCCACGTCCCCAGGTTTTCAAGTTCAGGGGGAGGCATGAATGGTGTGCAAATTGAAAAAGATGATATACGGACTTAAACAATAGCCAAGAGTCGAGATTGAGAAATTCAATGAAGCCTTACCAAAAATTGGGTTTAAAAGCAATCAAGTTGATCATACATTGTTTGTGAAGAAAAATGGTGTTGAGATTACAGCAATCGTAGTGTATGTTGATGATATAGTAGTAACAGGGGATAGCTTAGCAAATATGAATATCTTAAATGTTATCTAAAAGAAGTGTTCAACATAAAAGATTTAGGTCTACTAAAATATTTTCTGGGCAATGAAGTGGCAAGATAAAAAAAGCGACTTGTTATTTCTTTTAGGAAATATGTGTTGGATTTGTTAAAACAAAATAGAATATTGGGGCCAAACCAATGGATACACCTATAGAAACCAACTGTAGATTTCATGAATAGATGGGAGAGTTACTTAAAAATCCTAGTAAATATCAAAGGTTTATGGGCAAGCTTAAATATCTTAGAGTTACACAACCACATATTTCTTATGTTGTTAGACATACAAGTCCTCATTTAGATTTTGTCTATTGTAATCCTAGTAAATATCAAAGGCTTATGGGCAAGCTTATATATCTTAGAGTTACACAACCACATATTTCTTATGTTGCTAAGAGTAATTAGTCAGTTCCTACATGTCCTCATTTAGATTTTGTCTATTGTACCCTAAAGTATCTCAAGTCATCTCCTAGTAGAAGATTGTTGTTTAACAATCATGGTCACATGGGTGTTGCAATTTACACTAATACAGATTGGGCAGGTTCACAAGCCGATTGAACGTTTACTACATGTTACTGTACCTTTGTTGGAGTTTCATTGAAGAGTTAAAAAACAAAATGTGGTGGCTGGATCAAGTGCTGAAGCATAATACAAGACAGTGGCACATGGGGTTTGTCAAGTTATGTGGGTGAAAACTATATTGGCAGATATGCGAGTTAAAGTTCACTTACCTATGGCCCTTTATTGTGACAATGACGCAGCCATTCACATTGTTAAGAACCCGTATCTCATGAGAAAATGAACCATAATGAGGTCAATTGTCATTTCCTAAGGGCAAAGAGTACAACCAGAATTATTTGTACACCTCATGTGAAATCCAGAGATCAGTTAGCAGATATCTTTATTAAAGCAGTTGCCCGTGATAGACTGCAACATATAGTTGTCAAGCTGGACATCTATGCTCCAGCTTGAGGGATGTTGTAGTACAGCAGTAAGTTAGGGATATAAATGGAATAATTTAGTACACAGTTAAGCATAGGTTATAAACTCACACAATGGTATTTTTTGTACCTCTGCTCATCAATAATCATGAGAGTAATATAAATTATATGACTGATACCAGGAAAGGAACATGTCATTTTCTCCCTCTCACTCTTTCTCATGCACCTCTCTCCTCTCTCTCTCTCTCATGCATCTCTCTTCCCTCTCTTTATTTTATCTCTCCATTCCTCTTCCTCCTTCAGTTAGTGGCTGTTTAGAGTAGACAGAGATCATATATCTTTCAGTAGACATAGATCATATATCTTTCAACTATCTTATGACAATTTCAGCAATGTGGTCATCCATTATAATAAGGAAAAAGTTTATATAAGGTTGCAACCTTATATGTAGAATTACGGATGCACCTCAAAAATCCATCGGAAAATGTAGTTTTAATGTTGAAAAACCCTTGGATTGATTTTAAGTCTCCGAAATAGTGCATTTTACAACATACTACTTACACCGTCCATTTTCAAGATTTTCATACGTTTATAGATCTACTTGATTTTAACAATTTTTGAAATTTAAAATTTTATAATTAGATATAAAAATAGATTTTGAGATAATCCTAAGAATATTTTGCATCCAAAATATATACCATGATGAAATTTGAAGGTCCACCTTACCCCTACAGCTACGGATGCATCCGTATGCTAACTGCACCCTTATAATAATTCTAAGTAGTACTTTCTACAATCTCATTCAGCAGTATCAAGAAGAGGAGAAATCAAAATGATTCACGGCTATGAAAATTTACTCAGGACCGAGAACAAAAAAATAAAAATAGTCATGACAGGAAGACACACCAGTACTGTGAGGAATCGCAATAGTATGCGAATCTTGTCGCAACTTCCCAAATCCAAAGCATTCTGAAATGTTAAAATCAGTTCAGTCAAGATAATTCTTCTAGAGAAGAGTTCCAAAGATGAAAAACAAAATACTAAGCAAGAAATAATATCATGATCCTTGTAGGCATTGAAACAACGCTACGAGTTGTCCTACATGCAAGGGCTACTAGTAAATTACAATGCAGTCCCATAGGCATCCAACAGAAGGAAAAGTGTGATCCCAAGCCTTGATGATAGTCGGTGTCTGTCAGCGGCCACACATTCATAAGCCTCGGGAGTGTTGACATGAACAGGGTTTAACATGAGGAGTGCCCTATTGTGCTCTCACAGTTTCTCATGACAGTGTAGAGGCTCCAGGAGCAAGATGATCAAAGTTTCACACAGAGGAAGGGGTGACACCTTTTTAATCGGTATTAGCACGGGGTGCATGCAACGCATGATTGCACATTACAACAACATTGAATGATAAATAGAGAAAATTCTGTCAGCTTCACAAAATCAATCTAAAAATTGTAACTTTATTTTGTTTCTACTATTCATTTAATTTGTATTTTTGCATTCACAGCTTCATGGGCATTTCTCATACCTTTTTATAGGGCTAGAGTGTCAAGGTAATTTCCATTATTTTTTGAATTTTTCTCTTATTTTTTATTTCCTTGACAGCACTTTTTTAGTTAAAATTTTCATAGCAAAGATCATATTTCTACATCTAGTACGTGAAGACAAACATCGATGTATACAAGACAATAACATAAAGGCAAGGAGACCAAGAATGGTAATGAAAAAGTAAAAGTTAAAAAAATAAAATCTGAAAGGCAAAGCAAAAACAACTACAATCAATCTAAGATGTTTGTGAGTATGTGTCACATGCCCACAGCCTCAATCTTCAAAGTTCAAAAGTCATAAAACGCATGAACGTGGCCTCACACGCACCTGCACATAGACAAACATGCACATGCAGCATCTACTGTGATGCCCATGCTAACAATCCAAACTAAGACACCTCTTGAATGTTATGTACGACTCACCTGTAAATTAGTTTGGGTATCGCTGACCACTCTCTTAACAAAATCATCATTGTCCAAATTTATCAAACCAACCTGAAAAGGAGGAGGATGATGTTTATGGACTTCACATTCATCAAATGGTTCAACATGTATAGCTAACTATAACGAATAATAAAAAATAAATATACAAAAATATGATGCATTATTAACATGGGTTCTAAAAATACAGTATCAAATTTATCTGCCATGGCTACCTCAGAAACCCACAAGATGGTCACATTAAAGTATGCGATTACGATTATCGTTCGATATACATTACATAGAGAATGATTAGTAAGCTACAAAAGCACGAGTTGAAAATGCCAACCTACGACACAAGTAGAAACCCCAAAGAAGCAAGGAAAAAAGCAGTATTGATTTTGTTCTAAATGTACGAAGAAGATAGCATGAAGGATTCAATAGCTTGTGAAATATTAACACCTCTCACTGGTTCCACATCCGGTCAGATCTTAATAACATTGCTTACACTAAACTTCGAGATAGCATCATCCTGCTAGAGTCCATCAGTTTACATATAGCTCATTTCATCTCTGTCTTAGATTTTTTAACCCAAGTGATCCATCTCTAGGGCTTCCACAACATAAAATCCCAAGACTTGTTGAGGGAAAACATGCCTATCAATGGACACGTGCTCCAAATTAGTGTTTACTTGGACAAGTTACTCGAACTTGGCAATTACTCGGACTTGGCCAAGTTACTCAGCCTCGCCAAGCTGCCGAGGCAAGTACCCATGCCTACACTTGCGGTTCAAGGTACATGTACAATACTCAGATGTGTACTGTGCAGACTCGCTGGAGTACCATAGAACTCGGTCAGGACTCAACTGATTTCTATAGTACTCCGACGAGTCCTTATAGTACTCACCTGACTATCACATATAAAAATGAAAAAAAAGCAAGGGTGGAAATCCCCCTTTTATCATCTCTCTCT
>NW_006499435.1:5997406-6068742 GCF_000471905.2 Amborella trichopoda
CTCTCTCTCTCTCTCTCTCTCTCTCTATATATATATATATATATATATATATATATATATATATAATAAAAGGAATGGAAGATCCACCCCTCTTTTTCAGTATCTATCTCCTTCCCCCTCCCTCTACCCAGTAAAGCCTCCCCTTCTCTTTTCTCTCTCTTCTCCCAAATGCTCTCACTCTCCCTCTTCCAAAATTATATTTTCCCTTCTTATAATATTTCCTGGTTTTTTTTTTGGGGGGTGCTTTTTTCAAGGCATTTTCATGCTTGTAGATTACCCGGGCAAGTCGGACTTGCCCACGTTACTCTGCTTAGGTAAGGTTGTAGTCCCAACTCTGAGCCAAGTATTTCAATCTTGCTCCAGATCCCAATTTTTGTCATTCCATTAAGAGCTTGCATTAAATAATTGGATAAAAAGAAATAGATGCCCGATCTTCGAAATCATGACACTGTAATGAACCAAAAGTACCTATTATAGAGCAATAGATGCAATCAATAAGTTGAAGCTTGATAAATAAATGAAAAAGTTAAACCCTGTCTTATGAAAAAGAAATTTACACCCATAAATCAGGGAAATCCAAAAACACATTTTGGAAAAAAACAGGGATTTCGAGTATGGAGCAACACGAATAGTTATGTGAATATACACAGAGCACCAGAACACAACCCAACAAATAATGCTTCTTAAATCCATTGGGACATAACAGCACAATCAAATAATAGCACATGGACACATTTATTAATAAATAAACCTTCAGAGAACATTCATCCAGCCATTACCAGTGTTCCATATATAGAACTCTTGTGTGGCAGCTGCTCAGCACATTGTAATAAAAACTGAGGATATGAAAGAGAGAAAAGTTAATACTTCAATAATACAGATGGATTCCTATGAAAAAAGGCTATCCCAATTCTTGCAGAATAACACTTGAACTGTAAAACTGGCAGAATCCTAAAGAAACAGTATGATGAGACGCATACATATGCTACCAAGTACTCACAATACAGATTACAAAATAAACTTCTTGGAGTACATTCATTCACTTCGAGTGATAAGAGAAGAAAACAGTGAAACAAAAACAGCCAGCATCAATTTTTCCCACATAACAGTATTTAAACTTCACGACTACATAATACTTCACACTGAGTGCTGCATGTGCGTTTTTGCATAAATTCACGATTTTTGCTACCTCTAGAGATAACATTCATCTTTCAAATTTTCAAGTTAAATCTCATTGGACACTCTTGGTCAAACGTCAGAGACAAGCAATAGACAACTCACAAAGTATAACTAACTGCATATTCATAAGTTATGACCCATATCTTGTGGAAAGCTGGTTTTCTTGCTGGGCTCACATCTATGGAAATAAAGAAGAATATTCATGAGAAAGAGGATGAAGGTTCAAATTGTATATCTCATGTAAATCGTCCTACTGCCTAGAACATGTGTATAGCATGCGAAGCAAGAGAATAAATATGCATTAAGTTGGACCGATAACCTCTTCTGCTATACTCCACTTTCTCTTTTTTGAGAATGTTAACTGTCTCACTGTAGTACAGGTATATATTTTTCAATTTTACAAAATTGGGTCAATGTCCACCAGACTTTACATGTATACCCTTTGCCCCTTAAAACCATGTCACCCAAAACTCTGGTTTGGAAACCGTTCCTGGACACGTACATCTTCTCTGAGTTAGATATCCCTAAATCCTAAACCATGTTACCAAAAACTAAGGTCTAAAACCTAATCTATGACACTCTACTCCATTGTAAGTTTTATAAAGGCAACATACACAGCCAAGAAAAATAGTCGAGTTTATAAGAGAGAGAGAGAGAGAGAGAGGAAATCGGGTAAACCAAATTTACCAATGAGATATCATCTGGAGAGTGGTCCAGTTCACGCCACAAAATGCCATAACATTTTTCCTGCAATACACACGGAGATATGTTAATACTGATTACAAAATCTGAAAAACCAGTGAGCAATGACATCAGAGACACTTCAAGATAAATTGGCTTAAACTGTGGTATGGAGAAGAAGAAAAAACACATCGTCTACAATAAATAGATCAATGAAGTATGTCATTAGCAGCACGTGAATCGTAACAAGGAAGAGAGAGGTGTTATCCCACATGATTATAGACTTGGTCAAGAAAGAACCAGTTCTCGAACCTAGAAAAATATCAATGTAAACTTTTATTATTCCAAATGTAGAGATGTTCAAGACTAATCAATGGAACTAACTGCTTTCAAGTTTGATGCAGCCATGCCCCAACCAATAGTTAGTGGCTGGGCCAAGAATGGTCGTAGGACCCAAGGGGAAAAGAAAGGGGGGATGATGTCATAAGGGGAATTAATTTGGTTTATTTTAATTGTTATTTCTTTATTTTTTTAGGGGCAAGCTTAGTCATTTATTTTAAGTTAATAATGGTGGCTATGATTAAATAGGATGGATGGCTGGGATTTCGTAGGAGCTTTTTAGGGTTATGAGTTACTTAAATATTTGCGATTGAAGGGTTTGGGTAGAATGTTATTTTTGAAGATAACTTTTGGTGAATAAATTTTGGCGGTGGATTCCTCCTCGTTTTGTGATTTTTCCTTCTTTCTCTACTCTTATTCTCTTTAAGGCTGGTTCTCTAGAGACCTCACTGCGAATTAAGGTGCTGATTTTGTGAAAAATCAACCCTAATTTGCATCAATTGGTATCAGAGTGGGTTCTGATGGCTTCAAAAGAGGCACACCTTGATGGATTAAGGTTGTTGACGAAAATAATTCAAACCCTAGCAGAGAGAGTAGACAAATTCATGCCCGTAGCTAAGAATGTAGGTGAGCTTATGCAAAAGTTCGCACAGCTTCAGGATGGAAGGAATCCGGAGACCGGTGTTGGAACTCAAGGCAACTGAGATAAAAGAGGTATGCATCTCGTTCCTAACCAACTTCGGGCGGCCCCGGTTAATGAGGAATTCAATGAACGAATTCTTCGGTTGTTGGAAAGAGAAAGAGAACCTGAACTAAAAATTGATATTTTAGAGCTCCATGGTCGATTTCATGCGGATGATTTTCTTGCTTGGCTAAGTAAAGTAGAGAAGTTGGACTGCCAAGATATTGCAGATCACAAAAAGTAAAATTAGTAGCCACAAAATTTCTTGGCCATGTTTTGGTTTGGTGGGATGATTTGCAGCAAGATCGTCTTCCACAAGGCAAGGAAACAATTAATTCGTGGGAAAAGATGAAGATGCACCGAAATTTTTTACTAGTAAACTATGTCCGAACCTTGTACCAAAGGTGTCAAAAGCTCAAGCAAGGAGAAAAGTCAGTGAGTGACTATACTGAGGAGTTCTATATTTTGACATCTAGGGCAAATTTACAAGAGTATGAAGATCAAGAAATAAGTCGTTACTTGAATGGGCTAAATCAAGGCATTCAGAATGAATTGGCCATCAAAGATGTCCATAAGATGCCTGATGCCTATACTTTGGCCCTCAAAGCAGAGGAAATAGTCAATCTGGGCCTCAGGTGGAATAGTTCAGTGACAAGATGCTCTACTTCAACTGGGGTAGCAAGCTTTAACCTTTAGAAAACCACCTATGGGGAGTGAGAACCAAACCACTCAGCATTTCCCAACTAGGCTAAATCCTAATATGGGGGGAGGTGGTGTTGAAAGAGGGGTGGGAACACCTAAAACACCTCCTGATGATACTCAAATTGTGTGTTTCAAGTGCCAACAGCCTGGGCATAGAACATACAATTGCCCCTCACGTCAACCCCCATCAAAGTTAACTTAGCAAAAGAAAATTATGAAGTAGAAGTCAATGAAGGACACACCTATGAAAGCCAGGGTGATATTGGAGCGAATCAAGGGACTGAGCCTTTCACAGGTGAGATCGAGGAGTTGTATGGAAATGAAGGGGGCAAAGCCGTAGTTATCCAACGAACAATGCTATCAACCTCAAGACCTTGTGAGGAAGAGAAGAGGTTGCGACACAATATTTTTCGAACAACTTGCACATCAGGAAGTATGTTATGCACAATATTAATTAATGGTTGGAGCAGTGAAAACATTGTGTCTAAAGAGATGGTAGATAAACTTCGCTTGAAAAAGCATAAGCACCCACGCCCATATCACAACCAATGGTTCAAGAAAGGAGGTGAGGTACTAGTTCTCACTCGATGTTTAATTTCTTTCTCTATTGGTGCTAACTATAAAGATGAAGTGTGGTGCGATGTAGCACCCATTGATGCATGTCACATATTACTTAGTAGACCATGGCTTATGATCATTATATGGTGCATAAAACTAGACCAAACACTTATTCTTTTGTCAATGATGGCATTAATATCACAATCCACCCTATGAAGCAACTTCCTACACCCAAATCCACTAAAGATGAGGGTCCAAAGTTGCTTATTGTGAAAAAATTAAAAAGGGGCAGCAAGGATATGGATGTGATTTCTGTGTTGCTTGCAAACGAAAATTCTACACCTACTACAATTCCTAGGTCTCTTGAACCTCTACTCGAGAAGTATAAAGATTTGATGCTTGAAGAATTGCCTAATGGTCTTCTTCCGATGAGAAATATTCAGCATCACATTGACTTGGTGCCTAGTTCTAGCCTACCAAATTTGGCCCATTATTGAATGAGCCCTATGGAACATGAAGAGTTGCACAGACAAGTTGTTGATTTACTTAAGAAGGGATTGATTTGAGAAAGCATGTCACCATGTGTCATCCCTGCATTACTAACTCCAAAAAAGGATGGGTCATGGAGGATGTGCATGGAGAGTCAAACAATCAAGAAAACTACAATCAAGTACCGATTTCCCATACCCAGGCTCGATGATATGTTAGATATGCTTCATGGAGCCAATGTTTTTTCAAATATTGATTTAAGGAGCGGGTACCATCAAATTCGGATTCGTCCTGGGGATGAATGGAATACCGCATTCAAAACTCGAGATGGACTCTATGAGTGGCTTGTGATGCCATTTGGGCTTTCTAATGCACCAAGCACCTTCATGCGCCTAATGATTGAGGTACTTCATTCTTTTTTGGTAAATTTGTTATGGTTTATTTTGATGATATCTTAGTTTTTAGTGCTAACCCACAAGATCATCTTAACCACTTGGAACAAGTTGTTGATGTGCTAAGGAAGGAATCACTTATTGTGAATTTCAAAAATGCTCATTTATGATGGACAATGTCATCTTTCTGGGGTATGTTGTATCATCTGAGGGAATTAAATTGGATCAAGACAAGGTGAAGGTCATAGTTGAGTGGTGGTGCGTTCTTTTCATGGCCTAGCGACCTTTTATCGCCGCTTTATCAAAAATTTCAGCACTCTAATAGCACCAGTGACCGATTGTATGAGGGCTGAAAAGTTTTCATAAAGTCCCGCTGCTGAAAAGAGCTTCACTCTAATTAAACAAAAGATGATGCAAATACCAGTATTTGCCGTACCAGATTTTCTAAGGTGTTTGTGGTTGACACCGATACATCAAATATTGGCATAAGGGCAGTTCTAAGTCAAGAGGGGCGACCAGTGACTTTCTTTGGTGAGAAGTTGGATGAAACACGTAAAAGTATTTGGTCTATGAGCTCGAGTTTTATGCAGTGGTGCAAGCCTCGCGCTATTGGAGGCACTACCTGATCCATAGGGAGTTTGTTCTATACTCAGATCATGAACCACTACGATATCTGAATTCTCAAAAGAAGTTGAATGTGTGACTTGCTAAGTGGATCGCCTTCCTTCAAGAATACACCTTCCTATTAAAGCACAAAGTTGAAACCCAAAATAAGGCAGTTGATGCTTTAAGTAGAAGGGTAGTGTTGCTTGGAACTTTGGCTATGGAAGTGTTGGGCTTTGAAGGGATAAAAGACGAATATAAAATTGACCCAATTTTCAGTAAGGTCCTTGAAATGTGTGTTGATGGGCGAGATCCTATGGGTGAATGTCTCATGCATGATGGTTGTTTATTTAAAGGTGTGCGATTATGTATACCTGATTGCTTCCTAAGGGAGAAGATAGTCATGGAGCTTCATGGTGGAGGCTTAGGTGGGCACTTTGGGAAGGACAAAAACTATGGCTATGGTTGGAGAAAAGTCTTTTTGGCCACATATGCAAAGTGATGTTGATCGATTTGTGACCTGATGTTGAACTTGTCAAGTATCTAAAGGTCACGTACAAAATACAGGTCTTTATACTCCTCTTCCTATTCCAGATGCCCCATGGGTTGATATCTCTATGGACTTTGTACTTGGACTTCCATGTACCACACGAGGTATCGACTCTATCTTTGTTGTTGTTGATCGATTTTCAAAATGACACATTTTATTCCTTGTAGGAGAACTATGGATGCTACACATATTGTGAGGCTACATAGTGTTCTTAAGTCTATTACATCTGATCAATATACAAAATTCTTACTTCATTTTTTACGCACTTTGTGGAAGCGCCTGGGAACCAAACTTCGATTTTCTAGAGCTTATCATCCTCAAATAGATGGGCAAACCGAAGTAGTGAATAGCAGCTTTGGTAACCTCTTGAGGATTATTGTTGGTGATAGTATATCTCAGTGGGACCTCGCTTTGCCCCGAGCTGAGTTTTCTTACAACAATTCAATGAATCGGTCTACAGGAAAATCACCATTTGAATTGTTAATGAGCGGAGTCCTAATCATGTGTTGGACCTAGTGACATTACCTATGCTAGGTAAGATAAGTGATGAAGCCAATGCTTTTGCTGAGCATATCCGAGATTTGCAGGCTCAAATCAAGAAGAAGATTGAGGAAAGCAATGCAAAGTATCGAAAAGCCTCAAATGAGCATAAAAGATATAATATTTTCAAGGAGGGTGACTTAGTAATGGTGTATTTGCGAAAGAAGAAGTTTCCATTGAGAACATATAATAAACTCAAGTCCAAGAAGGTGGGCCCTTGCCGCATTTTGGAGAACTACGGAAACAATGCGTATGAGGAGGAATTACCAAAGGCATTCGATATCTCCCTAATATTTAATGTTGCTAACTTATTTGAGTTTCATGGAGACCCTCTAGAAGTCGAAGAAGAATTAGTTGATATGGTGAAGCAATTATTGAGAAAGAAAGAGGGGGAAATTCAACAAGTTTTGAATACTTAAAGCTTTCAAACTCGAAAGGGTTACTATCACCAGTATCTAGTCAAATGGAAGGGCAGGCCATACTATGATAGCACGTGGATTTCTAAGCAAGGGTTCAAACAGGTGGATCCAGACTTATACGGCGTCTATATTGAAGCCAACTCGCCGGAGTCAAGTTCGGGGGGGAATGATGCAGCCATGTCCCAGCCAATAATTCGTGGCTCGGCCAAGAAGGGTCGTAGGACCCAAGGGGAAAGAAAGGGGCAATGATGTAATAAGTGAAATTATTTGGGTTTATTTTAATTGTTATTTCTTTATTTCTTTAGGGGTAATTTTAATCATTTATTTTAAATTAATAATGGGTGTCTATGATTAAATAGGATGTATTTTGTAGGAGCTTTTTAGGGTTATGAGTTATTTAAGTATTCGAGGGTTTGGGGAGTTAGATTGTTATTTTTTAAGATAACTTTTCATGAATAAACTTTGGAGGTGGATTCTTCAAAGTTTTGTGATTTTTCCTTCTTTTTCTACTCTTAATTCTCTTTAAGGGTTGTTCTTTAGAGGAGTTTGTGATTTTTCTTTCTTTCTCTACTCTTATTCTCTTTAAGGCTTGTTCTTTAGAGGACTCTGCAAATTAACGTAGTGAAAAATCTACCCTAATTTGCATCAAAGTTTCAACAGAGTTCATAAAAAAAAATATGGAGGTATACTCACAATGTGATCTTCAATATCAGAGTTTCCACCGTATTCAGGACATTTATCTCCAATTCTGAGGAGAAAACTTCGCCAGCTGCTCATCTCTGTAACTAAAACAAATTGCGGGTTAAGCGATTCTGATAACCACCAGCATGGGGGAAAAGCAAAAAGGTGTTTTTTTTCTGTTTTGAAAATTTAGAGTCGAGCGCATTGGTTATCAAGTTCCAAAATTAGGTCAGTTTTTTTACATGATTGTTGCATATGAAAGAGAAAAAGAGGCCAAAAAATAAACGAATTGAGGAACAGAAAGAAAGAAAAGCGTCACCTTGCTTCGCTGTTTGAAGAGAGAGAGGGAGAAGCAGCCGAAGTGCAGAAGCAGCACGCACGGAAGAGAGTAGCCGTAAGAGTGGGGCGATAATAAGGGACAACCGGATATCTCTTGTATAATCCGCGATGAGTTTTTTTATATTGCAAAAGTATAATAAGATAAAATCATTTAGGGTCAAGGGATCCAAAAATTTCGTAAATACGAGCCTATTTACGGTATAATGATCTTTTTAAGCCTGATTTAAAAAACGAATCCCCAAATATCAGTTTGGATCGGTGAATCAACGGATCGGATCTTTATTTTGTTGTGTGGAAAAATAGTAAACTGGTAAAACAAATAGTAAATCGGCCAAAAACTAGAATCATTTTTTTACTGGAGTCCGTTGTTTATATATATATATATGGGGAATTGGAATGGGTGACCAATGATTAATTTTTGGGTCAGATAGGATAATTCCGTGCCAACTTGGTTGTGGTTTAAAAAATAGATTGATGCCCAGGGCATCCAAAAAATCCATCGAATAGGAAATTTATCGAGTCGGTAGGATGTGGTTTTCAAAAAAATTCAAAAAAATTATTATAATATTATGTTTTAAAAATCCAATAAAAAATGGAAGTACTACATCAATAACTTTTATTTTTTTTTCATCAATATACGAATATTGAGATGTTCTTTCCTATATAAAAATTTTCATCAAATATTTATTAAAACCTACCGAAAATACATTGAAATTAAAATGATGTGATATGTATATGATCGGATATATATGTATGTCTATTTTCCATGATGGAGATATTGTAACATGGTTTACCATAGTAACAGGAGTTATTTGCAACATAGATAAAAACATATCATATCCAATAAAAGCTATTGGAGACGAATTTCATACGAGTGGTGGACTATGTGGTATTCGTTTACCAGTATGGACGGAATTCAGTAGTAAGGGTTCGACTTTTTCAATTAAAACAAAGCATGCCCAAAATCTCAAAATACATTAAAAATTAGCCCAAAATCTCAAAATACATTAAAAATTATATTGGATTTATTTATATTATATCTACCTCAAAATACATTTAAAAATTAGATTTGAAATCTTTATATATTTATATAGTAAAGATTTGTCTAAGGCGTCAACCTCATGCTATAAAATATGTGGATATGTATACATTGAAATCTAAAAAATTATCGATTTCTATTAAATCTAAACAAAAAATCTACACAGGTTTGAATATATATATATATATAAGAGTAATGATCATATAGGACCTTCTCCTATCCATGTGTGTAGGACTCCAAATGGTCACCATTAAAATTAGCACGGATCTTTAAAAACATTATCACATGGATGTAGGATTTTATTTTTCTAGAGATCCGTATCAACTTTGATAGTGATCTTTTGGAAGTCCTACATATATGGGTGGGAAAGGGTCCTATAGGATCATTTATATATATAAAATAAAAATAAATGGAAATATCATATTAATTATTAATATTAAGTACATAAATTGAAATTTTAATTGAGTGTCATTTACAACTCCTAATTATTTATAGGAATTATACAATGAGACAATTTAAATCCGATAGTTCGGTGTTTCATAAAGTTCGAAAAAAAAAATTGAACTTTGAGTTTGGGTAGTGGAATTATTGCAGCCACCCAATATAACATTCAATGATCAAGATTAATTGTGATCATTTTATACAAAAGATAAATAGTCTTATTGTATAATTTTTTTTATATAAAATAACATTCCTACGCCAATGAAACACAAAAACATCCGTGGTCAAAAGTTTAAAATCAGTGTTTCCTACCCATTTTTATAAACCGAAAAGTTTTAGGCATCCCCAAAAGAAAAGCTCCTCTATTTATAGCCCAATAGCCCAATAATTTAAACACATTTGATCTCGGCCAGTGGATTCCATAACAATTATCGGATCTTTACTATCTTTTATTTTCTTTGTAAAAATTTATTGGATATTCATAGTCCAAAAATATATTGGGCGACTAGCACATTTGAATGAAGGTGGAACCATGGATTCCAAAAGACTTTTCAGATTTTTACCATCCAATTTTTTTTAAAAGTTTCGGATATTGAAAATCTAAAAATATTTTCGGCCCGGAGCACAACATTTGATCCGAGATCCAAAAAATTTCAACTTTCACCACTTAATTTATGGATATTAAAAATTTGGGCAAATAGGTCATTTCAAAAAATATGTGAAAAACGTGTACGAAGGTAATATTAGATAAAATTTAGGTAGTTTAACATAAATCATAGTGGAGATATGCATAAATTTTTTTTCTATAAGTCTCAATATAGAAAAGAAAAGTGTACACGTTTGGATAGAAAGTTTGACTATGTGATCAAGCACGGTGTATACAAATTAAAAAATTTCTTATTTTTTTTATTCTTACACCCGCAATACCACTTACAATATCCAATTACAAATCAATAACTCTTGAAACAAATAAATAAATTAAAATAAACATGGTTCTCACTTGCTACCCCATTTAATACAAATCATTAAATAAAAACCTTAAAGCATTGCTTTATGGGAAGATAATATTTTAAAGAAATAAAATTGTCGGATATTATTTGGAATTACTACACCCCGAGTCTCGTCCTTACGATGATACTTGGGATCTATAATTGGTCTCTTGATTATCCTATATATGAAAAATCCTCTCGGATATCAATTTAGAACTAACTATCTAATGCTTAAATGAATTCTCGTGCCAAAACTCTCTCAATGGGTTATGGATCTCAATTTAAAATCAACTTGCCTTGTATAGCTCAAGCCCCTTCAAATTGATATTTGGTTATCGATTTCAATTTAGAACCAACTCTGCCTTATACTGCTCAAGCCCCTTTGAATTTATATTTGGAGAGATGAGAGATATATCTACTAGCCAACCTTAGCTTGGGGGTGCCACTAGATTGATCTTTGGAGATATGAGAGATAGATCTACTAGCTAACCTTAGCTTGGGTGTGCCACTAGATTGATACTTAGAGAGATGAGAGATAGATCAAAGAGAGAGATCTACTAACCCCTTTGACTTGAGAGAGATTATTGGGAGGGTCCTTTTTGGCTTGAGAGAGATTTTGGTTGTAGCGTGCCCCGTAGGAAAACTTGGGAGAGATCTTGAAGCATTGGAAGAGATTTTGGTTGGAGCGTGACCAGTAGAAAAACTTGGAAAAAATATTTGAAGCCCCATTGGGAGAGATCTTGAAGCATTGGAAGAGATTTTGGTTGGAGCGTGCCAGTAGAAAAACTTGGGAGAGATATTTGAAGCCCCATTGGGAGAGATCTTGAAGGTTAAATAAACTTCAGAGAGATATTTGAAGCCCCATTGAGAGAGATATTGAAGCCCCATTGAGAGAGATATTGAAGCCCTAGGTGAGGCGTGTTACCTATAGATACATATTTGAGAGACAGAAAAACCATTATAGAGAAACAAGAATAGAGATTTTATGAAGTACGAGAGCCGTCTTTTTATACATTTTATATGCATTGGGTTTTCCTCAATTCGTAGGGTGAGAGATTTAAGTCATCAATTTATTTGATCGATCATCAAGATTAAAAGAGATGAGCTAGATCATTCATTTCACATATCTATTCCCATCAAATTTTAAAATAAATAAAGTAATTCATTTCTATTTAAGTATATCAAATCCTTATTTATTGGATCAAACAAGGGGATAACTATCATCCAATTTTGATAAAACATCAATCCCAATGGTGGGGTGTGAGACCCTTTTGGGGTCACACTTGGCCCCACCCAATCCATACATTTTTAAATTTGGGCCCCACGAGGGTCCTATATGTTTTTTTTTTAATTTTTTAATTTTGTATTTAGAAATTTTAAATCTTTATATTTTATTTAAACTATTGGAAAATTAATTTATCATAATTTATACATCCAAATGACAAAAATAAAATATCAAAAAACTCACAAAAATTCAAATACATAATATGAAAACCATATAACATAAAACCAATTAAAATTAATTAATTTTGATGGGAATTAGATCCATTAGATCTATGAACTTATCAATATACAAGAGCACTCTACTTTAAACTGCAGACCACGATCCACTTAGCTTTCTCAAATTGACCCATCAATTCCTATGACACACAGTCATGGATGGAGCGCTAAAGTCAACTAATAGACTAAGAGATACAATCCTAGTTTATAGATTTCAGGTTTTTTCTAGAGACAAAAAAAAAATCGTACCACTAAAGTCAGCCAATAGAATAAGGGATGCAATTATACTTTATGGATTTCAGGTTCTCCCCTGAAGACAAAAAAAAAATCATGGTCATCTATATTATAATGCAACCATGACTATATGGTGCACATAGGTAATCTCTCACACATGTACGCGCTTTATCCTCATTAGCGAATCTCAATACGGCTATCTATGTATGTGATATGTGATGATATAACGATGAAGGTTTTAGCCATGTCTCTAAAGGCTATTCATCACACGTATTAACCGCACAGTTCATCGGCTCTCATTTGGATAGATTCCGACATCGTCACGAGCTAACTCTTATTGATAGATCATCATGCCCAGGTATATTGGGTTTTTCCAAATTCGACTCGCGTAGCACGTCGGGCTTAATCCGAATATCAACAAATCACATTTGCCGAATATAGTCCACAAAAGGATCAGACTCCCACTGAGTTTATGTTTCACTATAAAAAATGCTCTCTCATAAGGTCGTCAAATGCCACATAAACCAACAAGAACCGGATATAATAAAAAAAATTATTATATATTTTGAAATTCAAATTCGGGCAGATCGGATATATGGAGCATCGACCACTAAACTAGGGACTGTCCAGTTCAGGTGGGACACCGGGCTATTGGACACCTTTTTTCTATGTGTATTATTTCAAATAATGCTCTTACTATGGTGATTATTTTTATTTTATTAACATGATTCTTTATGTTCTTAATAATTTATTGGATACAAGAAACTAAAATTTGTTATAGCACCAAATAATGCTTTTTGGTCTTTTATTAACATGATATTTTTTGTTCTTAATAATTTATTGGAGACAAAAAAAACTAAAATTTGTCAACGAATTATTGGAGTGTAAACAACAAAAGTGAGTGAGAGAGAGAGAGACAGTGGGTTGTTTAGCGGTCACCTACCATTCTGTTTCCAACTGCCGTTCCTCCACCAGAAGGAAGGGAGGAGAAGGATCCCTGCTGCTATATTCACCTGAATATGAGGAAAAAGAAGAAGGGGAGAAGGAATAAGCAGATGGCTACGCCGCTGGGGTTATTCAGGCACCCATCAGAATTCTGAAGTTAAGCTTGTTTGGTGCAATTGCCACATTCAGCAATGCACCTGATCTTATTAGAACTCTCAAGTTAAGCATGCTTCGGCCATTGCCCATACTGGAGAATGCAGATGGATGAATAGATAGATAGATGTGTATAGGGGAGGGGCATTGAATGGCGGCGGAAATGCCTTCTTCTTCTGCAGCAGCTTTAGAACCTTACACATCTGCTTCTGCTGTTTCTTTGCAGGGGGACCTTGTTCTCGGTGTAGACAATACTTTCGACATTAGTGATAGTAATAATCATGCCTCCTCTTCTAATTTTCTTCCTCCTTCTCACCAAGAACCGTCATCGATATCAGGTCTGTCATATAGATTGAATCTGTCCATCTATCCTTCTTCGGAGGTGCCCCAGGAGCTGCGGGATGATGCTTGGTCATGCCTCGTCATTCTTCTCACCTTTTGGTTCTTTGGTACTTCTGTATTCTCTTTTTCTCTCGATATCATTATCTGTCGTACCATTACACTATTAGTACTCTGGTTTTGATGTTAGTATTATTCCATTATGCTATTAGTACTTTAGTTTTTATGTTTACTGTTATCCATTATGCTATTAGTGATCTTGTTTTGATACACATGCTCTTAACCTTATTACTCTCTGTGCAATGGGCATCAGCAGTGTCGATGACACTCATTCTTGGCTTTTATGGATCTGTTGATCTCCATCTTACCCCTAATTACTCCCGCCTTTTGCGAGCTAATTCGTTCTTTGTACAGGAAATGAAGGTATTGAATGCCGCATTCCGTGCTATCTTTGAATGGGTGGTTGGGTTTTGCTGAGTTGATGCTCGATTGGCTTTGAATTCGTGTGTGTTTGCAGGTGAAATCAGAGAGCAAACAAGGACCGATGCTCTATGGGTTCTTGACTGTCCCTCCTTTGGATATTGAGACATGGTGGAGCGAAAGCTATAATGTCTCCATACCGTCCAATTCCCACATGGCATGTCCATCCCTTCGATCCCCTACCTTCAACTTTCTTCCTGTGTACGAACGAACATCTTTAACCTGAAATTTCATTTCCGTCTCTGTCCAGGATTGGAACTTCTATCTAAACAGTGGCGCCGAACTCAATGTTTCTTACACTGTGGAAACTAATAATATTTCTCAGCTGTACCTGATAATAGCCAAAGGTAATCCTATCCATTGCTATAGAATAAATAGGAGTGTGACTTTTAAATCTGTTACTACTTTAATTTTATCTTTCTCCCAATTTACTAAATCTCTCCCTCTCTTTTTATCTTTCTAAACTGTCATCCCTAGGATCTCTTAAAAATCTGTTTATTTTTTATACAATCCAATAATAAAGTTATGAAAAAAAATGCATCCATCTCTCCTGAAAAACCTTTTTATAGTTTATTCAAATCTTGATTTGAAAAGATAATCAATTATGAAGAAGAATTAAGAGTGAAGAAAAGTGAAGAAGTAATGAAAATTTTAGAAGGAGGATCTTAAATGTACGTATGCCTGCCAAAAATAGGAATTATAAAAATAGGAATTTCTATAATAGTTCAGCTTAATCCCCCCACCCCCAACAACAAAAAAAACAATAATATACAAATCAAAATAAAAACAATAAGAAAAGGTTAGTTAGAAACTAAATTGCTATAAAAAAAAATTAAACACTATTCTCAATTAAACAAAATGGCAAAATTTTTAATTACATATTTCAATATTATTTTTCATCTAAACTTTCAGCAAGATCATTGTGCAATGTACATGCCATTAGTTAGTGTAATTGTATTCATGCTTTCACATGACTATTTCCGACATCTTCTAAATGCCAAATATGAAAAGAAAATGCATATTTTTTTATCCATATTTATATTATTTGTATTTAGATGAGATACACCATAATGGCTGGACTTATTGGATCATTACTCACTTGACCTGATCTGATTATTTTGATTGATTCTACTTACACACATCTTGAATGCAATTTGGGTTGCCAGATCTAAAAGCATGCCAAATTGTTGGACCCAGACTCCTCTGAGATGTGTGTACAACTCGCGGCATATAATTTATATTTGAAAAACGTGGAAATGTTATACAATTTCTTTTTATATTAATTTGACGTATTTGGAAAAGATTGGTGAGTGTTTTTTTCCATAATCACTATTTTTATATTTTCCCTTTCTTGGAATTTTTTTAAAATGTCCTAAACTAGAAATCGTTTTTTTCTAAATCCAAATTTTCTCTTTTTAAAGCTCGTTTCAAATTTTCTCTTTTTACTTTTGCTATAGTTTATTTTTTACATTTTTCCCTTTCTTTTTTTTCTTTTTTTAATTCTTTTAGGGCCTTTTGGCATCCTCAAGACACAGCCGAGTAACTCACCTCGGCCAAAGGCGAGTCCCTTGGCTGAGGTGAGTCCTGGCACACTGGTTGGACCTGACCAACTAATTCTGATTATGCTCTATTGAATCCCCTGGCTCCATTTCTTCCTTTGCGCACTCATCTTGAAGAGAGGGTTTCCATCAAAAAGTTTATGTTATTTCTTGTCATTCTTGTCCATCACAAGCTATGATACACTTCAATAGTTTACAATATTTGAAGAGCCTTAACAGCCACATGCACTGATAGCATCATATGGAGGAAGCAAATCCTCAAGGAATACAATGTGATTAATGGAAACATAAAGTTTCAAAGTGGTTCGAACTTCTCTTAGTTTATCGAATCGACGACACATGATTCAGAAATACAACCGTTATGTTAGTCATTCTTGTCATGTAACTGATTTATAAATTCTGTTTCTTGCTTAAACCATCTTTACCATGGTGACCTCTAGATGGATGTTTCTCTTTCTTTTTGATAAAATGCTAGATGGTTGCTTCTAACAATATGGGAAGCGAAATCATTCTTGTCCCACTATTTTGCTTGTAACTTTGACTGAAGCATGATGTATAAAAATGAATGTTCACTCACCCAAACCTATAAAGATTTATTGTAACTTCATAGCACTCTGTTTGTGTGTGTGTGTGTGTGAACAAATGAATCGAAAAAGAAAAGCACATATCCTAATCAAGATAAAACAAGAAAACAAAAAACATAGCATTAATCAAAATAGTTGTGAAGGGGGCTAGTTAGATTACTCTCAAAATATCAGGAAATCTCATGATATTTATGCTCATGTGCAGGCAAAGAAAGTCTCGCCGAATGGATCGAGTATCCATCATACCCTAATACCACATTGTCATGGAACATTATTGATGGTAAATATTTTTTGCATCATTTGACAATAGACAACATGCATGTGCATTTTTTTGCATCATTGGACAAGGATAAATGCATGTGCATGCTGTGTATCCTTAAATGATTATTTTGTTGAGAAGCACCCTCATTTTTCTAATGCATAGCAGGAACTGGCATTGTTCAAGAGAAAATTACCAGGGCATCTGATTACTATGTTGCAGTGGGAAATATGAATCCTGAGGATATAGAGGTATATCACCCATGTTGCACGCGCACCATATTTTATGTAGTATACCATCATATGTAATATACCATTTTTCATGCATCAACCAGCTTGTTATACTTGCACCTAATATTTTTCTCCCTGAACCTCTAAAGTTAGGGGTGCGATACCTTTTTAAGATTCAAAATCATGATTTGCACAAAATCATTGAAGAGGGTGATTTTTTTCCCTCACTAAATAACAGATGATAGATGATATGACATTCTGCTGGAGACAATCAAATTTGTGTTAATAAAAAACCTTCTAAAAAATGTCTCCCTGTCATGTCCTGCTCCCAAGTGAAAATTGCTTCTTGACCCACATTTCATGTGCCCTCGTTTTTAGCTCAAGGATTTTATCTGACACACCAACTCCTGAACTCTATTCAAGTCCTAATCATTATAAATCCCTATTTTTTATTTTAGTTAGCTTTAGTACATTTTATTTCAAGGGGAGGATAGAACTTCACTCTCAGGTCCATTTTAAGGCAATTTAATGAGAGTAAGGATTATAAGACATTTAAATAACCAGAATTGGAAACTGCTAATGTTTACAGGAATGGCTTGGAAGTTGTGCTTGCAGCTTACAAATCCCTATTATTTCTTGTATTTAGCTTTAGTACATTTATTTCAAGGGGGAGGCAGAACTTCACTGTTAGGTCCATTTTAAGGCAATTTAATGGGAGTAAGGATTATAAGACATTTAAATAACCAGACTCGGAAACTGCTAACATTTATAGGAATGGGTTGGAAGTCATGTGGTTCGGTTTTGGATAATGCTCTCGTATGTTTTCAGATTACTAAACTGGTCATGATCAACAGGCAAAATCTGGTTTATGGATGTTGTGAGTTACGTTTGCCTTTTCTGCATCATCGTCATCTAACCATTTTCATATCAATGAATCCTAGTAGTTATAATGCCTTTATGTGCCTCCCCATTGATAATTGGCTGATGCCATTCTCATCTTCATTTATCAGATTATACTGTTGATTTTGCATTTTTTAACATTTATAAGCATCATTCTTACTAATGCATGTATTTCAGGTGCAGCTGGAGTTACAAATGAGGACATATATGTACAATACAAGCAATGCGTATTACAAGTGTTCACTTGGCCATGAACTTTGCGGGTTGAAGCTTTTCATTCTGGGAGCAAATGCTGCTGTCCTCACAACACCAACTTTGAAACAGGTTCAATTGGAGTGTAGGACCTCTGTTTTGTTTTTTTTTCTCTATCAACACCACTGATGTGGCTTAGCATATAATTTTGCTTTCAAAAAGAAATGCTTGCTGTTCTCGTTTCATGAAAACAAGGCACACCTGATAGAATGCCCTCACATCTATGACATAATTAACTTGGGCATGATATTCCAGTGATTGAAGTTTCATTTTGTTCTAGAAAAGCAATTAGAGTGTTAGAGAATTTTCTTATTGAAGAGGAACATAGCCCAGAGAACCTCTTAACTCTCATTTCTATATGCTATCTCGGGTGGAAATATTTTATTAGTTTTGTTTCTTATATTAGCGTTTCTTCTTCTGATGTCTCCAGGAGGGGCAAAGGGATGACTGGTATGTGAAACTCTCATATGGGCCAAGGTGGATCATGTATTTTATTGGCTCGGGTATGCACTCGTATTCTCGAGCCATTAACTTGTCCTAGTTGAACTCCTGATCTTATTATTATGCCTTGGCATCTGCAGGTGGAATGACAATCCTAATCTATCTGACCTTCAAGTCCATGTCTGGGTCCCTGTCAAGGGTGGCTGAATTCCAAGCCAGCAGGGAGGTGGCACCTGAAAGAATGCCTTTGCTAGCTCCCAAAGATGATGATAATTCGAGTTGTTGCTCATCTTTCGGCTCCTTCCTCTCTCACGATGAGGAAGAGTATGAGGGGAAGGTCGCAGCTGGATTGGGAGAAGGGAACCACAGTCAAGAAGGTGGTGAGACGAGCAATCTACGACGTCTCTGTGTGATATGCTTCGATGCCCCGAGAGACTGCTTCTTCCTTCCCTGTGGTCATTGTGCAGCCTGTTTTACGTGTGGCTCTAGGTCCTTTTCCTCTTTTCCACTCTAAGCTTCATCCACTTCCAAGAGTGTTTGTTTTTTTTTTTTTTTTTTTTTTTTTTTTTTGAGATTGACGATGAAGATGAATGCTATGTGCAGGATAATAGGTGAGGAGCCTGGTACTTGCCCAATATGCAGGAGGAAAATGAAGAGAGTGAGGAAAATATTCACAGTTTAAATCTTGTAAAGGAGGCAAGTTTGATTAGTGCCATTGCCAGAACTGTGTAATTACTAGCTGGCTATTGGAAGTGTTGTGAAGAGTGGCAAGTTTTTTAAGCCATTTTAGGAGCTGTTCATGGTTTTTTTGTATATTTTTTGGGGGGTTGTTCAGTGGGCAATTTCATATGTGCCCAAGGGATTAGTGCTGCTCACTCCCTCTTCTGCACTCTGAGGCAAGCCCAAGTAAATCCTGAACAATAAGTAGGGAGAAAATGGGCCAAGTCTGAGTTACAAGCAAAAGCACATTATCCTATACTATTCCAATGAATATTTTGTGTAGAAATTATTTTTCCCGTGTATGGTTTGTTGGTATATCTAAATGGAGAAAACGAGTATTAGGTTTGTTTTTTTTTTTTGGTAATTCAGCAGGAAAGACAGGCCCGTGCCCGTTTTTTTAAATAGTTCGAAAGTTAGTTTTTTTAAAGTGTTAGTGACGTGGTATCAGTAAGATTGAAAACCACAATGGTGATTAAGGTATGGGGGTGCTAATACCACCCCATATATGGTACTGTATTACACGCCACATAAGGGCCTCCTCAATTGTACCTTCTTAACCATGGGTGGTGCTGAATTGCTGATCATCTGCACTCGAACTGAAGGGCCACATTTAGAAAAATTGTGGAAAAACATTGTGTTGTTTCAAACTAATGAATATTATGTATTATAGTTTCAAAGGATGTTACTTTTTGCATTGTTCTAAATAAAGGTGTGTTTGAGATTATCTTGGCAGGGGGCATCCATTAGATGACGTTCACATAAGGTTGCCTCCTTATGTCTTAGAAGTAAGGCGCACGATTAAATTATGTCTTGAGGTATAGTTTCAGTGTCAAAAACCTCATGATGGCTTGAAATTTTGTATTCAATTTTAGTTATAAAACTGAAAATTCAAAAAGATAATATAGATTGAGCAAATCTGTAAATATTTAAAAATTATGAAAATAGATGGTCCAGAAAACTTGTTACATGATACAATACTTTTTTTACATTAAATTCTTTTTTTTTCTTTACATCCATATATCGTGAGTTCATGATGATTGTTTAGAAGGTTTTCCACTTCTAACATTCTTTTTATACAATATAAGGTTGCAATTTTATACCTTATGTTCCATTAAGATGTTCCTCGTAATAGAATAAAGTTATTTATTGTATGCATTGTCTTGTCTCTCAGCATTTTAGTAGAAAAAACTCTCGCTCCATTCTTATGCTCTAATATTTATTATATGTATGCAATGAGCTAGGTGGCCTGGTCATACCTAGTGGGCCTGGCCCTAAAAAAGTAGGCCTTGGGCCACGAGCTATCCCCGAGGGCTGGGCTAGGGCAAGTGCCGCCTCACTTCAGCCCGGCTTGACCTTGTTTTTTTTGTTATTTTCTTATATTTTTCTTCATTTGTGTTTGACTTGGCCCACTCTGACCCTAACAAAGCCATGGTCCAAGGCTGGCCTGGCCAGTTGCCACCCTTATGTGCAATATTTCTCATGCATTGCTTCTTGCATGATTTCTCTTGCCCACTATTTGTTGTGTGATTTATTCTTGGGTGTGGTTTTTATAAGCTTGCAATATTAAACAATCCAATTAAGAAATACCTTAAATTTTTATCATAACATGTAATTTTGCTTTTTTTTTAAAAAAAGGATTATCTCAAAATCTATTTTTATATCTAATTATAAATTTTTAAACTCCAAAAATGGTTAAAATCAAGTATATCTATAAACATATGAAAATCTTGAAAATGGACGGTCTTGATAATATATTGCAAGATGTACTGTTTCTGGAACTCGATTTTTTTTTCTTTGTGTTTTTTCATATTCATACATCTCGATGTCGAGATGATCAATTAGAGGTTTTTTCAACATTAAAACAAAATTTTCCAATAGATTTTTGAAGTGCATATATAATTCTACATTTTAAGGTTACAACCTTATATAAACTTTTTTTTTGGTAGTTCTTATACATGGGATTGTATACAACGAGACCATTTACCTTTGATATAGGGAAATCACAATTACTTACAACCATATGATGTGAAATCTAATAGCTTGGGTGTGTCACAAAGTTAAATTTCTTTTGAAATTTGAGCTTGGTCAATGAAATAAATGTAGCCACCCAATTTCACATCCAATGGTTAAGATTAATTATGACCACCTTGTATAAAAGTAAATGGCCTTATTATATACTTTCCCATTATGCATTGTAATATTGGTTGATAAGCCACAAGAAAGGTTTAAAAAAGCGGTGATTCGGATCGAAACCAGCCAATCCGGATCATGAACCGATCAAGCTATCTTGGTTCTCGCTAAAAATTTGGACCCGGTTTGTTCCATATATGAACCAACCGGTTATCTGACAAAACAAAAGAACTAGTCAGAACAAGCCCCACTTTTATTTTTTATTTTCAAATATTTTATTAGCTGGTTCACTTGGCCATATCGCTCATCCCCAATCGACGAAACCGATTTTCTAGATGGCCAATCTAGATCACCAATCCATTTTTTTAAACCTTAATCGTAGGGCTTTAAAGACACGTGTGTTGGTAATCAATATCCATGCTTTATTACCTGTCCTGACCAAATCGATGGACAGGAACAAGGGGCTTACCAAGCAATCTATTTTCTATAGGGAAATTATAGAATGAGACCATTTACCTTTGGTACAAGGTGATCACATTAATCTTGACCATGAGATGTGAAATTGGGTGTTTACAATTATTTCACTGACCAAACTCAAACTTCAAATAAAATTTTTCAAACTTTGTGACACATCCAAACTATCAAATTCCACATCGAATGGTTGTAAGTAATTGTGACCACATTGTATCAAAAAGTATATGATCTCATTATACCATCTCTTTTCTATATCCATATGCTATTTTATTATTTTACTATTGGAATGCTACCCACCTCCACTTAGTAAACTAACTAATTTATGCATTCAAAGTTTAAACTTGTCTTTAAAAATAAATAAATAAAAGCTTAAATTTGTCTTTCATAAGGGACTATCTTGATTTACGTTTTGGAATATTAGCTAGAATGTTAACATTGAAAAAAAGAAAAAAGAAAAAAAAAAAGCTAGAATGTTGTGAAGATAAGGTAAAGAAATCCCTCAATTCATTTCGTATCTCTCGATCTGAATGTAACAAGATAATTCAAATTTTAATATATCTAATGATGAAAAAGTATATAAAGAGAGGGCATCACGTAATACTGATATGAAAAGTTTATATAAGGTGAGGCCCTGAACACTCGATTACCTCAAAAATTTATTAGAAGAAGCTATTTCGACACCCAAAAATTCTCAAGTTGATCATCTCGACATCAAGACGAATGCACATAAGAAAAAATAGATTCTAAATCTTGAAAATAGTACATCATATAATGCATTTTTTGGACAGTCAATTTACAAAAAATTTAAGTGTTAATAGATATGCTTGATCTATACTATTCAAGCTTTAAATTTTATAATTAGATATAAAAATTTTATTTTAGCCCATGACACATTTCTAAAACTAAAACACGATCTTTTGATATTATTTGAAGGTGCGCCTTACTTTGAATGTTTAGGGTCTCAACCTTATTCAACCCACACCCATACTGATAATAGAGTTTCTAATGAAAAAGGTGCTAATATCACAAATGAAAACAGTATGATCTAGATGCGCTTAAAGTCGTGTCAAAGCAATAATCTTGCTTGCCATCAAGGGCAATCTTCAAAAGTGAAAAGTGAAACTGTCTTTGTGTTTTTAGGAAATGAAGTAGAAAATAAACTATTTTTTTCTGCCCTTTCAAAAATCTATTGAGGCATTGCACAATGTTTTGTAGATAAGTGGGTTGCAAATTAGTGGCTAACCTGTCTGATGCATTTGCCACTACTCGCTCTTAAATAGATGGATAAAAATTTAATGTTGTTCCTAAAATTCCGGGTGCAAAAGCTTAAGCGCACTAAGAAAACCTTCAATGCCAGTAAAAAAAGAACAACTTTTATTACAATAAGGTCACGATTGATGTTAGCTGCTAGATGTGAAATCCAATTGTTGGGGTTTTACTTATCATCATGCTCAAGGTTCATTCAATTTTTTCTCAAACTTTTTGACAAATTACTAGCTCCTTAATTTCACATTTAGCGGATAGAAGTAATTATGACTCATTTGTATTAAAAATAAATAGTCTTATGGCATATAATTCCATAAATTTATTCATTTGGGTGTTTTTATCCACAAAGCAGGTGCAAGAGACTCCTACATGCATGCATGGATGGTTGGGAAATGAGTTTCCACCGGCCATTCTCAAAAACAATTTGCTGGATTTTGGTAAAGTGAGATAGGATCTAAATAATAAAGGAAAATGTTTATATAAGGTCGCAACCTTAAAATGTAGAATTACAAATGTGCCTTAAAAATCTATTGGAAAATGTTGTTTTAATGTTAAAAACCTTCTAATTGATCATCGAGATATAAAAAAAAAAAAGATTTTTAATATAAGAAATAGTGCATCTTGCAATATTATTTAGACTGTCTATTTTCAAGATTTTCATATGTTTATAGATCTACCTGATTTTAACTATTTTTTAAAATTAAAATTATATAATTAAATATAAAAATAAATTTTGAGATAATCCTAAGAAATTTTTTACACTAAAATTACATATTACAGACCTCATAGAAACCACACCTTTTATTATTATCACAAAAGGAGAAGCCAAAGGAAGTTTGATGGGAGAATGAAATTAGCTTGTATTCAAATTCCAAAAGAGAGAATGGTACATAGAATAAGAATAAGGAATATGAGATGGACCCCACCTCACGTAAGTAACAATAGGGAAATATTTTGATAGGGCCGTTAGCTTTATCAAAATAAGTATAGTCTCACTTCAAAATTCTCCAAAAATTATAGTTTTGGCATCAGAAAACCATTAAATCGATCATCTTAGCTTTGACCTGGTGGTTGTGGAAAAAAAATAAGATTTCAAACTCTAAAAAATAATATATATTGTAATGCGTTGTCCATTTCAACCTAAAAATAAGTGTATAGAGATCAGCAAGATCTGTATCAATTTTTGAATTTTAAATTTCTTAATCAATATTAAAAATTAATTTTAAAGGCATTATGGAGATTTTCAATATCTAAAGGTGCCTTCTAGGCGAGGCTTTACTTTGTTTTCATAGAGCCTAGCCCCTTATTTATTTACTAATTATTTAGTTTCATTCCACCAACCGCCCACTATCAGTAAAAAGGCAAACTAGGCTGTGTATTGAGGCCCCCCACCACTAACGTCATCTCAAACCCCTCATCATTCACTTCAATTTAAATTCACAGAAGACGGAGTAAAGAAGGTGGAATGAGTCAATAAGGGAGAGATGAGTGTGAAAAGAGAGATGGTGAATAGTAGTAAAGTTTGTGAATAGGGATTAGGAATTGGCAAGTCATGCAATGGGAAGAAGAAGAAGGAGTGGTTATTGTGGTGGTTGTTTGCACCACCACCACCTAGCTTCACACATTCCATGCACCACCACCTTTCTCTCTCTACTCTCAGTGGCTGCTCTGCTCCTCCTCTATAAGGCAAGCCATCTCTCTCTGTCTCTGTTTTCGCTCTCCCCCCACCTACTAATAATGCAATTGTGAATTGTTGTGGAGCAGGTTGCCATCATCTCTCAAACAACAAAGACCATTGTTGGGCACAACCTGGAGCCCACCCCATGGCATAGGCATCAACTCCCCCCTGATAACAATCAGTGGACAGCAAAATATTCTAAGATTTTCCGCTGCTCCTATCTCCTCAATGCCTGCAGCAGCAGCAGCAGCAGCAGTACTAAACCATACAAACAACCTTCAATTGCCTATGCCAATCCGAATCTGAGTAGCAGTCGTGGCGAGTGCCCCGCCTTCTTTCGTTGGATCCACGACGATCTGTCACCGTGGAGGGACAGTGGGGTGAGGATAACGCAGCAAAAGGTTATGGAGGCGCGCAAATGGGCAGCATTCCGAGTGGTGATAGTGGGGGGAAAGCTCTACGTGGATCTTTATTATGCTTGCGTGCAGAGCAGGGCAATGTTCACAATTTGGGGCCTCCTCCGCCTCCTCGACAGATTCCCCGGACTGGTCCCCGACGTCGATCTCATGTTTGACTGCATGGATCGCCCTATGATCCACAGGTCCAGTTTCAACAACCAAAGCGCCACCAGCAACTCTTGGAATTGGCCCCCTCCTCCACTCTTCCGCTATTGCAGCTCAACCAAGCACTTTGACATTCCTTTTCCAGACTGGTCCTTCTGGGGTTGGTAAGTAGTGATCAATCTCCCCTTCCATTGAATCTCGCTGGTCTTTCATGCATTGTATGTAAATGTAATAATTTATAAACCTGTGCTATCAAAACAAACAACACACGCACGCACCAGCAACACCACCGCCACTGTTCATGCCGCTGTTCAAGCTCTTATAGACTGTTAGGTACCTAACCAATACGCCTCAAAACCCTTGGATGATTGAAACATGGAAAGTTAAGTCCTTAAACCGCGTAACATACCACCATGCTTCGCAGCTGACTTCCTTGGCAGCTCTCACTCTATGATGACTCTCCCTCTATGGTGGCCCTCACCCTGATTTTATTTTTTCAGGCAGCCTTTTCCATAGGTAGCCCTTTCCACAGGCCCTTTTCTAGGATTTAAACCTGGGTCACAGTGGTTATTCCGATACCAAGTGTTCGGTACCAGACCAATACGCCCCAAAATCCTTGGGTGATGGAAACACGGAAAGTTAGGCCTTTAAACCACCTAGGATCGTAACATAGACACTCATAAACCACCACTCAGTTATGCAAATCAAAAAGTCTTGATCTCTCCCTTGAACTTTGAACTAGATAATGTGGGTACTTGATTTTATTTGTTTATTGAATTGATTGGTGACTTTGGAGACTGGTCATTCTCTTGTAATGCATACTCTTTTCATCTAGCATTATCTTGATCCCCCTTAGTTCCCAATCCTTTGAACTCGAAGTATCGTCAACAGTTGAATGGATAACAAACGCATAGCCCCGGATTTCAAACTGTGAAAGCAGGTATCTAGGGTCACATTTGTAGGTATAAGATAGCAATTGCACAGACCAATGGAATTCATCTATTATAACTTATAAGAAAGAGACCAACTCTTGTTACGTTATAGTTTTGATCGACACAGTCACCCCTAGACCAGACCGAGATCATTGGCATTCCCATTAGTTATACCACAGTCTCTTCTGCACAGGTCAGAAGTGAACTTAGCTCCATGGGATGAAGAATTCAGAAGCATAAAGCGAGGTTCTCAAAATCTCAAGTGGACTGAGAGGGAGGCCAGAGCATATTGGAAGGGGAATCCTGACGTTCAATCTCCTGTACGTGAGGATCTGTTACGCTGCAATGACTCTGCAATTTGGGGAGCACAGATCATGCGTCAGGTAAGCTGGTGGCTGTACTTGCCTTGAAGCAATTTATATTTCTTTAGAGAAGAAACGGCATTTGTTATTCAAAGTTGTTATTGTCCCTGATTAGTCTTCCAAAGTGGACTATGGGCTTACCATCTCATTTGCATCACAGGACTGGGTAGAAGAAGCAAGAGCCGGTTATGAGAAGTCCAAACTTGCCAACCAGTGTACACATCGGTCAGAGTCATACTAGCCTTTATGGGTGAATTTGTTTCTTGAATTCATTGGCTCTATTTAATCATCATCATCCTCGGAGCTTTTTTCCAAACTATTTGGGGTCGGCTACACGAATCCTGGTCGGTCATTCTACTCTAGGCTTTATTTGTAAATATTTATTTTATTTTATTTTTTTCATGGCAGGTATAAAATCTATGCAGAGGGCTATGCATGGTCCGTGAGTTTAAAATACATTCTCTCATGTGGATCACTTGCATTGATTATTTCTCCACAATACTATGACTTTTTCAGTCGTGGCCTCATTCCAAGGAAATCTTTCTGGCCAATTTCAAGCACAAACCTCTGTCCCTCAATAAAGTTTGCTGTTGATTGGGGTAATGAACATCAGATTGAGGTATTCTCTCTTTTCTCATATAGTTCCATGCAAGTTCTACATGGTGTTACCATACTAAAAAAGCCTGACATTGCAATTTTGATAAAGGGCAAAACTTCATCTTAATATTTCACCATCTAGCCATATGGAAGACAAAAGAATGGCCCATAGAAAGCCTTGAAGCACAGAAAAACCTGGCATTCTGTTCTTAAGTTCAGCTGAGGACTTGTATATTATGGTTCAGGCCTGTAAATTGTTTGTCTGTTCTGAAGTTCAGCTGAGAACTTCAGTCTGTCGAAAACCATTTTTTTCTTTTCCTGTTATTTTCTTTCGTTGGGTTGTTCCTGAATCCTGAATGCTGGCATAGCTGTTCTCGTGTAGCAAACAAGCCCATAGGAGCCAATCGTGTTATATTTGATGAAATTAGATTGAGATGGAAAATTGAATGAGCAAGGACGTAGCCAAACCTCTCAATTGAGAGCCTAACATATATTTTCGGAGGCCTTTATCAGTTTTTCGACATACAATGCATGCTTCCAATCCTTTGTCACTGAAAGTTTAAAAGAAGGGAACCATCCTCGTACTCTGATTTATTTCATTGGTGTCAATCTGTGTGTCAGGCGGAGGCCATAGGCAGAGGTGGACAAGATTTCATGCAGGCAATGAATATGGAAACTGTGTATGATTATATGTTTCACCTTTTAATGGAGTACTCCAAATTACAAGACTTCAAGCCAAAGGCCCCTCCATCTGCACAACTCCTGTGTACGGAATCTGTACTTTGCTTTGCTGGGGCAAGAGAGAGGGACTTCCTCCTCCGTGAGACGCCTGCTGCTGATTCCTCCCACTCCCTACCCTGCTCTCTCCCCTCACCTGACAAAAAACTCATAGGGGCATGGACCATGCACAATCAACACATCATCAACGAAATCCAAGGGAAGGAGGTGGAGAGAAATGTGTCAACCTAGTTCCATGTTATATCACCCTTGTAGTTTGACATTCCTGCCAACCACCTTAAGAGGAAGGGATCGGGTACAGGTTTTATGTGATGAATGTGCAGAACATTGAGGTTCTCAGTTTCCTCAGTCAAGGAGATATGGCTTGTATTAATCAAGGGTGATTTTTGTTTCTTTGTATGCTTTTGCACATCTATTTTTGATGCCATGTAAGAGTGTAGATTGTATGGCATGTTAAAAGTGTAGGTTGTAAAACCAGAAAAAGAGGTGAGAACAGTGGCTAACCTAAAAATGTCAAGTTGCTTACCCCCAAATTGGGTGACCATGTATTTGTCGCATTTGGCGACCCAAAAGAACAGCCTTGCTAAGTTATCCATTGGATTGGCATCAAGGCACTGCCAAATAATGGCTTTTCAAATCCTATGAATCATTCTCTCGGCAAAAATAAAAACTGGCCATTGGCATGTTTAAAGACATGTTAGTGGGTGTTGTGGAGCCTCAGTGATCAAATGGGCTGCTTTATTCACTTTGGACCTGCCACCCATTCTGAATGAATGCACTTGCATGTGGCACAGATGGTGAAGATCTGATGCTGCGTTAGGTAGGTCACCGTGCTATAGAGCATGATACACAATTTCCCTGTTTCGCTTCCATTTAGAATGAGGCAACCAAGTTGGAGACAAGTTTATGGGTCCCTCTTTCAGCATTAAATTTCAAAGTTTGAATGCTTTCAAATTGAGTTTTTGGTAAATGGTGTCCTTTCCGACTTTCGAATCCAAGTTCTTCCAAAGTTTTGTTTCGTTAATAGTTTCAAGAAAAAAAAATTCTTCGAAGATTTTGAATACTTCATTCTTTTTCTTGCCAAATTTCTTTGGCTGGATTTTGACGAAAGATTTTGGTACCGCTGAAGGAAATAAAAATACAGAACTCCAAAGATCCATTGGGATGTGGAGTACGGCAGCAACATACACTCTCCAATTTGAGCCCGACCTTACATGTAATCCAATAATTATGCAAACACTTACATGCACTAAATATGGCTAGAATTATGCAGCAAATATTGCCTATCCAATAAAAATGGTACTATCAACACCCAACTTGATACCCTGTAATTTTTTACGGCCTTAAAAGAGTTACATTCACTGGGTTCAACCCCATGGCTAAACCACACTCTGCACCATGTTGCTATCTTGAGGTTGAGGGTTCAAACCTATATTACCCACCAAACAAATACATCTGACTAAAAAAATTGATTCCAATTGACAAATATTATGAGTTGCATCGGATGCATATATGTAGTGTGTGTATATATTGTGTTCATACAATATGAGACTGATTCAACAAGTCACTTTCAAGCTGACCACGGGCTCTTCGAGTCTCCAACACTCTTTGCATTGCATAATGGCACCTGCACAAATGATATCCCAAAAAAAAAAAAGTCAGGAATCTGAAATGCCAAAGTTTAGACCAATAAAACGTCCAAGGACAAACATTTGATGGCATGTGAAAAGAGTGGCAGGATGGTTCCTAGCCCCATATTGTATTAGTAAAACCACATAAGGAAAGAGGTTATCTGTACCCATCATTCCATCCAAGTTCCATTTTAGTATTGAGTCAACAAATGCGCCTTGAGAATCTAAAACATATCAAACCTTTTCCCTACAGTGGGAGGAGAGTAGGTAAATTCAAAGCAAGAAATTGTTTCACCCAAGAATTGCTTGAACATTGGTCAACATCACAATGTCAGAAAACTGTATGCATATCGAGCTACCTTTGCATCATTGAATTAGCCAGTCTTCTAATAGTTCATTAGAGATTCTCTCTCTCTCTCTCTCTCTCTCTCTCTCACACACACACACATACAGGGGGGGTTGGGGCATATGCATACACGCGGTTACAACTATCCTTTACAGGGCACCAAACTTTTCCCAGTATGGCCAAGTTTCTCTCTCCTCACATCTTGCACATCTTGAATTTTCACAAGGCACTTTTTATTAGTTTTTTGGAAAGGAACAAGCACAGCAATGTAAAACTTTACACTAGTGCTTCTCCATTTAATTTTTACTGGCCCTTCCTTGTCATAGATTCTTTTTTCTCACTTGTCAAACTTTATTGGCCATATTTACCAATCGAAATTTGAATAGTGGTTTTAGCAACCATTTTTATCTTGGGAAACGTTTATATATTGTGCTTTCTCTTTAACAGTCGACAGTTTTCATTGAAATTCCACTTGACGTGTAACACTATAGGCAACTCAACCCTGAACGCATTGTTAATGAACTTTCTTTAATGGTTCATCAGACACAGGTACTACCCTTTACTATGTGACGCCTATCACTTTCTTTCTACAGTCCTACTTAGTTCATTTCCGTTCAGAATTTCCTATGTTCTCCCCTATATCTTGATCCGAAATTTGATTCTCATGTTTTCCAATCCAGCACACCTAACTTGGCTTCTATTTAAATAGGGAAAAACTCAATGTCCTTGTTTCCTAGAAATGGTGGGCTACAGTATTCTATTTTGGTCAAACTGTGCTCTAAGGTAATGGTTTGCTATCATTTATTGATAGCTTCACAAGACCAGACCTTGATGTTGCCTAAAACAGGCCAGCCATTATAAAGCTGGACACCAGACCTTTTTTTTGCATAAAAAGGTTTCTTGAGACTAATAAAAATTTCATAGACTATTCGCTTTTGTGGCTTCAAATATACCACACAGAGAAGCTGCACAATAATCTTCCATTGAAATGTAGCTTTGTCCCATCAGGCCCCCACTACCATTAAATTAATTACAATGATGAGAACCAATGACGGAAACTTGCAACAATGTTCCTCACAAAAGATGAAGGCATGTGATTAAGCATTGCAAGAGTTGTTAAGAAAGAAATACACGGGCCAGTTTCTTTCTTTCCTTGTTTCTTCAGAGGGATAGACAAGTTACATATACTGCCTGGGAATAAAAGTAAATGCATTGGTTCAGGGCATTACGTTGATGAAGAATGTCAGGTGCATCTAGGTAAGAAAATAGCTACAAGAACGGATATAATGGTTTGGCAAGTAAAATGTCATATGGCAAGAATGTGACATGTCTTTTCATTGCTACACATACTTTTCTCTACATGTATAATAATGCAAATCCATGCAAGATAAATCAGACAATAAAGTTCAATGTTGACTTGCATAGAACATGGGGACAATCTCTAAATAAAAGGCATAAAAAAAATGTCTTATTACCTCCATGGCAAGTGATCGAGGAACATGTACGGGCTAACAATTATGTCCTTAAAACTTTCTCTATCAGCCAAGAAAGCTCTATAGTTAGTTTCTCTGTCATGAGATTTCCAGCTTTTCCATAAAGGGAAATTCATTTCCCTTAGTTCTGGTACTATATGAATCACCAGGCCAGGGAGAAACATCTCCCGTGGATCTCTAAGTGACCCGTCACTAGACAGTGAGGATTCCAGAAAAAGAAAATGAGATGAATTATTTCCATAGTCAAGTGTCTCAGTATCTCTCTCAGTGCAAGGTTCAACACATGTACGCATCATATCAGGACCGCTGTCCGTATTGTACTCTTCTGAATTATCTGTCTTCACAAAATCTTGGTCATCAATGTAGGAAGTTGCTTCTTGATAAAGAACAGTCTCATCTGGTTCACTTCCTGCAGCCAAGGCACAGATCTTTTTAGAGGACAGACTCCCAGATTGCATATTTAAGTCTGAAGAGATGTCTACTATTTGAAAAACATCAGGAGCATCTTGGTGGCCATCATGACATCCCAAAGGCTCAACTGAGGATGCATTCACTGCACACTCAAAATTATAGACATCCCAGATCTCATTTGTTAGTACAGAACCATGCTGATCACTGGACATGTTCAGCATGCAAGAAATCGCATGAGCACACAGCCAAACCCCACCTTTGATCATGGATTTGTAGTGCCCTCTCCTAAAGATTTGGCTACCATCATCACCAGTCATAGCATTGGAATGTAAAGGTGGCACATGATCTGTTTGACACTTGTTTGCACACATAAGGTGTCTCGCAAGTTTGCAAATCGTGGCAGAATTTGCTGAAGAACCCTGTGCCAGAGCTGCAATGGCAGCTGATTGGAGCCTTAGGATCGAGCTTACTGAAAGGCGTGCTGAGAATTCATCATTGTATACAATACTGCAAACAGTCAAACACGGGACAAATGAAAAGCATTTTTTTTTTTGGTGGGTGAATGAGGGAGGAAAGGGTCTCGTGCCCATTTTCATTAATTCAAAGAAAGAAAAATAATTATAAAAGTACATTATGACGCCCTTCGATGACTAAAATTTGCTACAGAAGAATAAGGAGATAAGAAGATAGAATCTGGAGGTCGAGCCATCCAAATCGTTGCCTCCGTTGACAAATGAAAAACCTCCAAATCGTTGCCTCAGTTGACAAATGAAAAACAATTGCATTACAATAAGTTCGCAGAACTGATCCCTTTCAAGCATGTGTCACAGACAATGGGTGCCTTGAACCATAGTTTTCTAATCCACAGACCTCTAATGGAGAACATTACATACTATGCATTATCTGGACGAGCACTGCCCAAACGCTATGCCACAAAACATTTTAGGTAAGGACATATTTTGTCATTTGCAAAGGGCAATGACAAAAATGTAAAGAGCAAAATTTCAGAACCAACATTCATTTAATGTCAATCTGACTTTCCCGAGATGATTTTCACCACATGTCCCCTCTAGAATTATATGATGAATTTGTAATTGACTCCATCATCTCTGGAAAAAAATTAAAAGAAGTTCCCTGCCCAAAATATTTGTGATACAAGGGTAGGTGCATTTTTTGTCTATTTGGGAATCCTTATTTTGCATGACATTCATGCCCAAAAAAATTACAGTAACTATCAACGAGGCTAAAGAAATATAATTTCATGTAAGCAGAATATGAGACTCAAAAATAGACATCCGAAATCTATGGATACCTTGTGACAAAATCTGAACATGCTTCTGCTATGATTCGATCAACACATGGTAGTGTTCCATATGAGTACACATGTAGGTTTGGATAATGTTTGTATAGCTGCAAGCAAAAAAGGCATACAACAAGATCAATCAACAACATAAACAATCAATAACAAAAATTATTTCCCTTGACACCTAAGCAAGAAATGTTTCATTAATCAAGCATGAGAACCAGAGGATAGCACTAATTTCATGAATTTTCATTAAAGTGAGAAATATATTGGCAAGGACAAAAATGTAAAAGAAAACTTACCCTCAATCCCAACAAAGCACCAATAGCACCACCTAAAGAATGTCCAACAATGCGAATGTTGTAGCCCTGACACTCGCACCCAGGTCCCAATAGAGAATAGAGGAAGCTATTCATTTTAAACTTAGAATCATCTAAAAAGCAATAAGTTCAAATTATCATCAAGCTAAAGGGAAATACATTACCAAACATTTCAGATTATGAAATTATCACATCTTCCATAATAGTGGAAGAGTAGCATCCATCGTTTACAGCCAAAATCACTATTCACAAGAAAGAAGAAAGGGGTATATAATAAGGCAAAAGTAAAAAAAGATCAACATAATAAACATCTAGTCAAATATGCAATGAAAGGGCAGTCGTTTTGCCCAAGACGACAATTTTACATGAATGATCTCACGACTGAATAATTCATTTTTTTTCAAGATTTTCTTAATGAATGGAACAACAAAAACATCAAAGGTTCATGTAGATTTAAGAAGCAGGAATCCTCCATGAGATCTTTTCCAAAATCAGTAATTTTCTTGATGAATGGAACAACCAAAACTTCAAAAGCTTATAAGGCTATGGAGGAGATCCACGAGATCATTCAAAATTCTTTAACATGAATATTCTTTGCACACGGAAACCCTAAGATCATAAGCAGCAGGGCTCTAGGTCCATGAGAGGAATAAATACATAGCACGGCAGCCATAGTGCATGATGGGAAAAAATCCCTAGGCAACACAAAAGAGCTTCAGGCCATTGAACACCAGCCAAATAAGTGGCTTAGGACAAGGGCAGATCATTTATGTTAATTACGAAGTACAAAACTTTATGATGACCAACGGCCAGAAATATCACCAGATTCAAATTTTGGGTACGCATGAAAGAGTTCAGAATCACACCTTCTCATAAATAGGATGGTTACTTATGAGTTACCAATAAGTAACACAACAAGCATGCAAACCAGTTCCAATGAAGTGCAAGAGATAAAATGGGCAAGAGCTAATTTCCATAATTCTAGAATGGATAATCCCTACACATGGCAACATTTTAGAAACCATACCAGATATTCAACTGAAAAAGCGGCTGGTCTGGCCCTATCTACTTCAAGCACTGATTACAGTGGACCAGTTAAATGAAATAAGGATGAAAATTTGTCAATTGATGGGTCTCTATTAAAATAGGCACTTCGATGAAAACCAATCTTTTTTCCTGAAACATCTTGGCACTTTTGCTGAACACAAGCAGACCATTTTTGGCCCCAGTTCCCAGTCCAACTAATTAACCCAGACAGGGAGCCCAGTTTGTACAGCATTCTTACTGGTACTGATGCATATTCGGAGAAGAGGAGGGTAAAGAGAGCTTGCGTGAAATACTAAAGATGAAATGGCAAGAATATATTATAGTAGAAAGCAAGAACAGTAAAAGATTAGACCCCTCCTATTGGTCTAAGCATGTGTTGATACAAGATTCATTAAATTCCTTGTCATTTGCATAAAAGACGCATATAGTGGGCCATCTTGAACTATAACTAAACCATTATTTTTCTTACTCTATTAAAAAGAAAAAGCTAACAAAGTGCAAAATAAATTACCCTAAGACCAATGCCAGCTCTCAAAGTTTATAACTACATATAGAACCCTTGTCAAGGGACTGGCATATAAAATCTCATGAATATCACCTAACACTTCAACTGAGACCTCCAGTTCCCCTTAAGAATTTATCACAAATGTGCAACTTCTAAGTTGAGCCACCACTATCATGTAGGCACCAAAATCAAGAGATGCCCAAGAATCAGCAAGTAGACATCATAATATGACCCATTACTACACTAACCAAAGCATCCACAGTTTCCAATATGTAGACACCATAATATGACCCATTACTACACTAACCAAAGCATCCACAGTTTCCAATATGTACTACAGCCATTCATCTACTTCATCGTTCCCCCTTCTAGGCCTCTTTTTTCATTTTTTCTATAGTGATTTTTCAAGTTTTTTAGCCACACCAGCCAGAAAAGATGACAACCCTGGGGAATCTCTACCCCCCTCACTTGCTTGACAAGATACTACATTTATCACTACCCTCTGACAGCAAATAATCTCTCTCTCCTATTCAACCACCATAACTTCAAATGTATGAATCACATCTAAAAATTAAGAAGAATCCCCTCTAAAAATTAAAGAGAAGGCTAGATATACACTTGAATACAGATATTAAACTATGGATGTTTAGCACATGGAGTTACTTGGGTGGAATAAAAAGACATACATCCAAACTACTCAAGGAATCAGGCTTGGGCTTCATTAGTTAGTTATTGCAACATTAGGTCCTAAATTTGATTTCTACCACCGAACTACCCAAGAAAAGGGCCCTATATCTGCTCAATACATATAAATACAAAAGCACAGGAAACAATTCTATAAGGGACAAGATGCATACTATCAGCTTCCGACTTGTGATCATTGTCTCCAGTCTCTCCATCTATTTGCATATAGAGCTCTCGAGCAGCTTCAACTATACCAGAATGGCCATAATGTGGGAAAGATGAAAGAACATGCTGCTTTACATCGGCAGCTAAAGCATTACTACTGCATATAAGGAAAACATTTTTGGTACATCAGATTAACAATTAAAGAAAACTTGCATTAGAATAAGAATTACTGTTAGCAAGGTTTCCAAAGGCCATTCATTGATCAGATGGGCAAGGTTATAGAATGATGCTAGACTAATGATATGTAAAGTTCCCCATGGAAACAAGTCAAGGTATTTCAGCATAGGAAGCAATATGCAGGACCAACACAAGAATGAGATCCTCCCTTCAGATTACCATTAGAATGGAAAAAACAAAATAGCTCCATGTACAATTACTTATGAATCACCTGACAATAATTTACACACAAATGCCTTATTAAAAAGAAAACATTTGAAGATCTGACTCAAAGCCTACTTTAATAGCAGTAAAAGAGACATCCATGTGAACATGGAAGCGTAGGGCAGCAAAATATAATGCAAACAAGATGCTTTGTGTGTTGTAAATTGCAATCCCAACAAGAGCACAATTGGGTTGTCATTTTAGAAGAATGAATTTGACTAAGCAGAAGCAATACCGGCACGTTCAACTCAGATATTGCTGTCAATAATTGAAACATGCATCCAACAGGAGAGGAAAGTGAGAAAATCCTTATATAACCAAGGAGGTCACCCACTGAGCACAGAAGAGACATTGTATCATTCCTTGCAACCTTCAATTACAGAGGTGAAATCTTCGGTGGATTTGCCTGTAGATGATCCTCTGAAGGGCATGGTCAGAGAGGAATAACATGATTTTCAAAGGTGTTCTCTGCAGAATGGATTTTTTTGATATGATATGTGATATTTTGATCTCTTGGAGTTTGGCTCTTCGTGAAGAGTGTCAAACCTGTGAATCTTTGTCTTGATAAAATCATCATGGTGTTTAGCGAGTCCTCAAGATGGTTAAATCCCTGATCAATTGGTTTTCTTTCCCAACAGGTACCTATACGTTAACTTCATCAACATCTCTAAAGGAAAATAAATGCCCTTTAGAGATGTTTATCATCCTTTCCTTGGCCCATGGTATTACACATGATGTTTTAGCTAACAGCGGTGGGGAATGCATCTCATTCACCCTAAACTTCACGAAGGTGATTGAAATCAAGTACTTTTGGATGTGAAGGTCTGAGGAAAATCCCTTTTTGGGCTGGTTCACTCCTGAGTTCACGATGCTGCTGCTGCCACAAATCCTAGTCTCACAGATCCTACCGTTTCATTTCCCTTGCTCTATACCCTCCTCTTTTCATCCATATGCTTATATAGACATGCACAGCATGTGGGGTGTGTGTCTCTGTGCACTAACATTCAACGCATGTACGTTTTGAGGAGAAGCTCAAATACCTCAGAGATAACCAAATTCAAAAGATATAAAAATAAAATAAAAAGAAACGAGAGAAAATAGGACATATGAGACAATAAGTGTTTCCTATTTCCTATTTTATATATCTACCATGTAGACAACCCCAAATAGTTTGGGATAAGGCTAGGATGATGATACACCTATCATGTGAAAATAGAGAGGAGAACATAGCTTAAATCCAGAGTAATTTTAAAACTTCCTTTTGAAGTTAGAAGTCTAGATATTTAAAGGTCACTCTTGCATTTTAAATGGAAATTGGAAAATTTTGGAAACAAAAATTTAGGAAAAATCTTTATAATTATCAAACGGATAAAGAGGATGCAGTGTAGAGAGAGAGAGAAAGAGAGAGAGAGAGAGAGAGAGAGAGAGAGAGAGAGAGTATTTCCCTTAGATTAGCTGAAGTAAATATTTGAAGAGAGAATTTTATTATCCTTGAAAGGAAAAAAAATAAATATTTATTATCTGTGTTATATGTGTATGCATGTATGTTTGTATGCATATGGAAGAGTTTTTTGTGTTGTCTAGACCTCCATGCAAAAACCATTCAAATGAACAGTGGAGATTAGATGAGACAACCACCCACTAATGCAACAACACCACCAAGATTGCCCGCACCATCACCTCCACCACCCCACCACCACTGCCCTCAACAACCCACCACTCTGCGAGTAATGGTGGTGGTGGCAAAGTGTGTGTGTGTGTGTGTGTGTGTATGATTTCATGCAACGGTTGTATCATAGTATAATGCAACTGCACTTCTAGAAAACTATGTTTGTGGTATTTGTATGACCCAAAATTTTATACACACACTCTCTTCATCTCAACAATCAATTTTTTTTAAAAAAAACTCATTTGCACCCTATATATGGTCAAAATGAGTCCCTCTAACAATGAATCTAGACCGTCCATTTGATGAATTTCAAGATCTAGGCCTTTATGAATTCAAAATCATTTTTCTTTTTTAATATTGTTAATCTAATGATAATAAAATTTATCTAAAAAATTTGGAAAGAAAAAAAATCATTCTAAGGCCTAGATCTAAGCATCTCACCAAAATGGACGGTCTGTATTAATTGGGCTAAAGAAATACATTCTAGGTTGTGTTTTCAAATTTTTCTTTTTTGTAATTGTTCATTAGAATGAAAAAAAACAAATGGCCCTAACATAGTTTTTGAAGGTTGTTGCATCATATATATATATATATATATATGGAAAAAGCTGGCATAGGTCCACTAGTCTACAGCTAGCTACATATGAGCCCACCGGCCCAGATTCAATCTATATATATATATATATATATATATATACACGCAGCGCACACACACTCACCCATACACACACACACATAAATAATGCAACAAATGTACCTGTATTATTCAAACATCACACATGCCCTTGGGGGCAAGACAATCCAGATCATTGCAACAACATCTGACATTTCAACCTGGAATATTGTACATATTCAAAACTAGGTGCTTTAAATTGTAAATATGAAGAAAGAGAGTTACGTTAGCAATCCATCCAATTCTTCTGCAGAAAGGGTACATTCTGTGCACAACCCGTCCGTTATGAGGTCTTCAGGAGTCTCAGTTCCTCTCACAACAATTACAACACATTTTACATGATGTAGAACCACCACAAAATAAGCAGCTTCACACTTTGTCTGCAATAAAAAAAAATGAAGCTCTTCTCAGTAAAACCTTCTTTTTTGTGTTTGTTCTCAGGAAAAACTTCTAGAGGAACTGTTATTTTTAGAACTTCGAGATAATAGAAGAATATAAGAGATTTGGATGTTATACCAATTAGAAGGAAAGGAAATTTTGAAGGATATAAGAGAGTTTGAGATTATGGCCAAAAAATAGAAAAGGGAAGTTCTTTTAGAATAGGCTGATAAAATCATCAGATAGCCAACACTCAATTATTTGTGCTATCATATTTCCTCTAAAAATCTAAGAGATTATACTTTAGAAGACAGTTACATGTATCAACTGAAACATATATCACATTAACTATTTACAAGGGTCAGAATAGATTCCAATAATCAGCTAATATTTAATACGAATATACAATGGTCATTGGTCGTAGGATAGGAGACCCTAGAATGAAATGAACCCAACCATCAAGAAGACAATGAAATGGTTCTGAACCATTCATTGCACATAGAGAAAATCTGGAATTTTTAACACGGATTATCCATCTTAGACTGCAAACCTGAATATCATCAGTTTCATACTTCAATTATTAATTGATCTGTCCATGACTTCTTTTGGTTGTAAAGTCCCAACCACTGGAGATCTTTGTAAGTTGGAGAAGGAAGTTCTCTGTGTGATCCAAACTTTTCCCCTGAAGGAACAGCCCAAACCTCTAGTTCTCTACGAAAGGATAACAATGCTGTTGTTTCCATAGGCCAGCATAAGCCTCTGAAGGAGTATACTAGAAGTATTTAACACAAACTTGGAAGCCCATCTCACGACCTTGCCAGTGAAACAGAAAATCCAGGTAACCTTGTCTAAGTCAAGGTTTAAATGTCCATCTTAAGTGTATGGATAAAATAACAAAGAAAGTGAGATAAAGAGGATAACAAACAAAGTGAGATAAAGAGAATATATTTTAAAAGTTCTGTAAATGAATGAAAGATATATAGGTGCAGAAACCCCAGTACAATAACCAAATCAACTCATTTGGATAGAAAATATCAAATAACTGCTGCACCAAAACAATATACAAGGCTATGAGCCAAGCGCAGTTGACCTTCCAATGCTCAAATCCAATTCTATCTCGGACTTATGGAACCTGGTTTTCTGATCTTAAAGAACAATACCTGGCTTACACGCCCTCCACGAAGTGCTTCCGGAGGTAAATTAACATATTTAAGAAAGGCTGCTGCATGACCCCTCCACCAATTATCACCTTGAAGAATGGGTCGCCTGCAAAAAGAATGGACCAGAAACGTTAAAATCACATTCTGAAACCATCCTGCAGCTTGCAAGGGATGGACCAAACTACATGCAATAACACTACTGAAATAAAATAAATCAATGACAAAGTTCACAAGAAAAATTGAAAAATTTCCAAGGTTCCAAAACAATATTGCTTCACAATCCTCGTGACATTACTAGTAACAAAAAAGTGCTTTGGTGATTCAAGTAGAAAACCTGGTGAATGTCCAGGGAGTCAAAATCCCTTGCCGGTGGAGCCAAGCACAAGGAAATAAGATAGGATTTCTTCCAAAATCAAGCAACGGCCCCTGCAACAAAGAGCACCTTAAATAAAGCAGAACACAACAGACAAAAAATAATCAAATCAGTAATATTCCAAGACAGAACTGTGTAGGCAGCTTCTGCAAACTGATGAAACATGGCAGCTTCCTGAACCCGTGCTTCCGGTGCCTGTGGAAGCCCATCAAATGATGGTAGTGATTCTCTTTGTCTCTGAAGGAGTGCAAGCCCTGCCCAGAAAGGGTTGTTCCAAGATCAAACAAGTCATCATGTTTAAGACCAATCTAACACAATTACTAGGTGATTTGAAGAGAATTTATAATCCATGAAAGAGTATAAGATAACCTTAAAAGTTGTGAATAGAAGGGAGAAAATAGTTATCTTGGATCACTGCCATTGCATAAGAAAAAGGTGATCTATATCAACGAACTACAATACCAACCAGAAAAAAACAGATGGAAGGGACCCGTGCACATGGTCAGCAAAGCACAATGGATTATGAGTCGTGACTTTTGAACTGAACTACAGAAACTCAACACTTAATTTCATCGAGTAATTGACACTCAACAAAGCTTCCAACAACCTGGGGATCCCTCTCTAACTCTCCTTTCTTTCCCTCCTTATCAGATCAGTCGAGCCTACGTACTCCCTCAACCTTGGTATGGACAAACAAAAAAGAAAGAAGAAAGAACAGAATTGAATTCTCTTCTTAATTGAATTCTTCACCGATCTACAAGGATCAGAGTATATATATATATATATATATATACACACACCTAGATGGAGAACTACGTATCATGATCTAGAGACATTAAAAAGCACACACACAGAAAAGATGGACGTGCAGTGAAAAACAGATTCCAACTCTTGTAAGTATGTTGAACCAACCAAACAAAGTCCAAAGTTCAACAAAATAATTTAGGCAAGCAATTGAAAGAACGAGACAAACTCAAAACAGCAAGGACCTAGTTCTCCTCCATATTCACTCTTCTTTCATTGTCAAAGATGGCACTCTCATATCAAAAAAATCTCCTGAATGCATAAATTGTTTTCTCGGAATTTTACTTCCCCTTACTTAATATGGATGACTCAGTTAAAAATCCAATTTAATGTGGATGAAATGTAGACACACTATTAGCAGCTAAATGCTATAGACACAAAATTCAGTTCAATACCATATATAAATCCCAAGAATAACAGAACTTAAGAGGACCAATAGGCGTGGAACCAGAACGAGAACTTCCAATGAGCAATATTGATGGTAAAGGAGCAAACAATACCAAGTTAGGCCTTTTTTGCACATAAATGTGTTTGTTATCATGGTTAGACATCCTATAAATGTGTTTATTCATAACAATCTCCTGAAGCATATCAGCAAGCTCACTTAGACATAACCAGAAGAAACGTCAATTGTACAAACAATAAAACTGTAGATCAAATATAAATACGGTGGCAAGTGAAAGATGACAAGTCAAGTAAATCCATTTTCACATTAAGCATTATCTTGGGAAGCAAAGAAAAACCTGCCAATAGTTCCAAATGCCCCGTGCCTGTTGCACGATATGCTACAAGATCCCCCAATAGCCTCGCCACTGAATCGATCTCATCTTCCTCCAACACGCTCCTAAATGAAGAGAGAGAGAGAGAGAGAGACATCAGATGAACAAGACTGAAACCTTTGTAAAGTCATTGGGTGGGTCAAACAACGGAAGAAAAAGCATTGAAAATTGCAGGAGCCTACAAGTATTTTACACGTCCCAAACAGCACAAAGCCTCTCGAATCCCATGATCAAATACCTCCCTGTAATGAGCTTTCCAGGCAGTATCATGAGTTGCATAGAAGGACCGCCACCTTAAAACATCTGATCCAGTACAACATTGTACAGCCACCAAAAGACACGCGTGGATCAAGAAAACGAAAACTAGAACTCGCTTCCAGCTTGTCCGATGTGCCTCCTCCGCTGCAATAAACATGCAACAAACTAATCTCAAAGTCTGCATTATCAAGCAGCATGAGAAATTGATATGGGGGTACATACATAAACATATTAACTAGAATCCTTTTATGAATTAGAAAGGAATGAGGTACATGAAATATTGGAGGGACAAAAAACAATATACTCATTGAATGAGTATAGCGGAGACGAGGATGTTGAGATGGATAAGTGATAAGAAAAAAAGGAATAAAATATGAAATGAATCCATTCGAGAATTTAGGTGTAGCACCAATAAGCGATAAGATGAGAGATAGTAGAATTAGATGGGTTCGTTATGTGTGGCACTTACGATAGTAGAATTAGGTGGGTTGGCTATGTGTGGCACAGACGATAGTAGAATTAGGTGGGTTGGCTATGTGTGGCACAGACGATAGTAGAATTAGGTGGGTTGGCTATGTGTGGCACTGCCCAAGTACAACGATTAGGAGGTACAAGTTAGTTCAAGTGGAAGAAAGTAGTCCGACGAGATATGGGAACTGATGGCAGACCAAGATTCGTGTAGCCGACTCCAATTAATTGGGATTCGTGTAGCCGACCCCAATTAATTGGAAAAAGGCTATGATGATGAAATGAGGTGCACAATTTGACCAAAATGGGCTCATAAATCCTTTATACTCTAGCGAGAGTGCAAACTAACAATCCATGTAGCAGAGCAGATGACAGGCATAAAGAATTAGCATATGGAGGCAATGGCATGCAATTCAAATCAAGGGATTAGTTTTCTGACAAGTAAAAAAAAAACAAAAAATTTCAATGGCAATGTCCCAATCACTTACCAGAAAAGCAACTAGTAATTGAATTTCCATTAAAAGAAGACGATGTGTTCCTAACAGCAACAAACATCAAATATACAGCAGCTAAGAACTGCATCACTGTAATAACCATTCCTAAGCGAGTCCACCAAAGCCACCGCTTGTACCTCATCTGTTCAAAGAGCATGAACAAAAAAAACAAAAAACAATCTCATGGTGAACAGACAAAGAAGAAGATAGATGAGTAATTAATCACGCATGATGAAGTAGTAGGTGCAGGGTGGAGAGACTTAGGGGGGGTATTTACTCGTCGGTCGCGTCGGACTACAGTGGCTTCGCCAAGATAGGCGGCACCAATGCCGCCGCCGCCATTGTCTGTATCGAGCTGCTGCTGCGGGTGGGAGCAGGTGAGGATGGTGACGGCAGTAGCCTCCTGAGCGGCGGCCGTGCCAACGATGGCCAGGATCCTCACGGCAGCAAGCATTGCCACCAATACAAATGGTGGTCCATATGATGAAAACAGGCATTCTTCTTCTTCAGCGGCTGTGTTCGTGGGGAGGAGGAAGAGGAGGATGGCAGCTAGGGCAAGTGCGGAAATGTTGGCGAGGGCGAGATAAAGAGTGACCCACCTTGCGCTCTTTGCCCTCCTCCACCACCCCCTCAACATTTCCTTAATTCGAGGAGGAGAAGGACCACCACCACCTCTTTCTCCACATTCTATATTCTTCACAGCAATTGATTTGAAATTTGTTCCCCCTTGAATTCTCTCACTGCCCGTGATTGAGCAATGGATCAGAAGAAGAAGGAGATGCTATCCCCGTCCATCAATCAATCAATCGGAAAGAAAGAGAGGGATGCCATTTTCCATAAGAATTCCTAGCTTTGTCATGACATGGTCCATTGAAAATAAATAAATAAATTTGAATTGGGGGAAGATGCCAAGGAGAGAGCGAGAGAGAGAGAGAGAGAGAGGCCAAGTTTGGTGGCAGGGAGAGGCCAAAAAAAAAAAAAACAAAACAAAGCGATAGGGACGACTAGCTTTGGCTTAGCTCGGCTTGGCTTGGCTTGTTTCGGCTCGACTCGGCTTGGCTTGGCTTGTTTCGGCTCAAATCGGCTTGGCTTGCTTGGCTAGGCTTTTATCCGCTTTGCATAGCTCGGCTTGCCGTGAATTTTCTTGGCTTGGCTTATTTCGGCTCCGTTTGGCTTTATATTGCTAGGCTACTCTTGTATGGTCTCCACTCTCCACATATTAGTAAAGAAACATTCCATTATAGCTTAGCTGAGTGATACAAGCCGAGCCAAGCTGAGCCTAGCCGTTATAAGCCGATCTAAGCTGAGCTGAGCCGATATAATCCGAGCCGATCCTTTTAAAGCCAAACCGAGCCAGAAAGCAAAAAGTGAACGCTATAAAATTAAAATAAATTTTATTAATATAAAATGTTTAAAAAAATGTATTTAAATATATAAAAAATAAAATATTAAAACTAAAAGGATTTGTGTTTTCACTGGAGTACGTTGTATACCTACTCCATTTACTCTATCCACCGTTAATGAAATAGAACGATAGATCTCTCTCATCATCATCAAGTAAGTTACCTTAACTGCCCTTCTCTCATCACCACTAGCTTTGGTTTTGGTGTTGTTCATTACTTACTACCAGTGCTCCATCACATGGACCGGGGTATGGGAAACCTGGAATCGGTGCCGGTTAACTCGAAAAAACCGGACAAGTCGAAGATTAGCAAAAAATTATTAAAAATTGAAATAAATATAAAAATTATGTTTAGACTTTAGAGTAAACTTACACAAAGCACATCTCAATAAAGTGAAATAATACATTTTGAAAAAATGCAAATTATGAATGGGGGCACTCTTAAAATAATTTGGGGGTACTCTAAAAATAATTAAAAAATAAGGTAAAATATAAAAAATAAGCATTCATTCCCCAAACGGTTTTCAAGCTTTGACAAATTGATAATATATATATATATATAAAACCAGGGTTTAAAAAATCATCGACTCGAGCCGGACTCGTCCGGTTCAACTCGGGAATCGCTACAAGACGCGCTGATTCAGTACATAAACCGGGAATCGCCCGTGTTCAGAGAGAACCGGGCGATTCCCAATAGTAGACTCGCGATTTCGTCGGAGTCATACCGAGTCACCCGGAAGAACACGAGCTGCACAGTGTTCTTCATGGGATTTCTATTTTTTTTGGCATTTTGTGATTGGTTTTCAACGTTTTCAGCCTTATGAACGAATATTACAGGTTTTAATTCAAATTTTGAATCATTTTCACTCAATAAAACGAATTAAAAACCACCGTTTTTTATCAAAAAATTGGATCAGAGTGAGATTTAGGGTTTCCGCCATTTCAGTGATTTCAATCGAAATAAAGCTTAATTTTTTGTAAAATTTCAGGCTAACTGATTGTAAGAGTGTAGGTCAGAATTTTGTGTTCATAATTTGTGATTATCTTAGAGGAATACATATCAATTTTGAGTTTAAAGGCACGGATGCATGAAGAACCGGTAAAAACTCAGTTTTTTTTTTTTTCCGCCATGCGATCAAATCCAGTCAATATTTTACAAATCATGTATTAAATTTATAGGGTTTTGATTATTTGTAGTGTTGTTTATCATTAGATATATTCAATTTGATTATATTTATTTAATTTGAGTTGGATTTTATAGAAAATAAGAGTGATGTCTGTTAAAAAAAAAGTGGACTGTTTTTTTTTCCGCCATTTTCACAATTTCAATCGAAATAAAGCTTCATTTTTTGTAAAATTTCAGGCTAAGTGATTGTAAGAGTGTTGGTTAGAATTTTATGTTCATAATTTGTGATTATCTTGGCGGAATACATATCAATTTTGAGTTTGAAGGCACAGATGCATGAAGAACATGGAAAAACTCTGTTTTTTTTTTTTTCCGCCATGCGATCAAATCCAGTCAATATTTTACAAATCATGTATTAAATTTATAGGGTTTTGATTATTTGTAGTGTTGTTTAATATTAGATATATTCAATTTGAGTTGGATTTTATTGAAAATAAGCGTGATGTATGTTAAAAAAAAAGTGGATTGTTTTTTTTTCCTGCCATTTTTCATGATTTCAATCGAAAGAAAGCTTCTTTTTTTGTAAAATTTTCAGGTTGAGTGATTGTAAGAGTGTTGGTCAGAATTTTGTGTTCATAATGTGTGATTATCTTGGAGGAATACATATCAACTTTGAGTTTGAAGGCATGGAAGCACGAAGAACAGGTAAAAACTCAGTTTTTTTTTTTTTTCCGCCATGCGATCAAATCCAGTCTATATTTTACAAATCATGTATTAATTTTATAGGGTTTTGTTTCTTTGTAGTGTTGTTTATCATTAGATATATTCAATTTGATTATATTTATTCAATTTGAGTTGGATTTTATAGAAAATAAGAGTGATGTCTGTTAAAAAAAAAGTGGACTGTCTTTTTTTTTCCGCCATTATCACGATTTCAATCGAAAGAAAGCTTCATTTTTTGAAAAATTTCAGGTTGAGTGATTGTAAGAGTGTTGGTCAGAATTTTGTGTTCATAATTTATGATTATCTTAGAGGAATACATATTAACTTTGAGTTTGAAGGCACGGATGCACGAAGAACAGGTAAAAACTCAGTTTTTTTTTTTTTTCCGCCATGCGATCAAATTCAGTCTATATTTTACAAATCATGTATTAAATTTATAGGGTTTTGTTTCTTTGTAGTGTTGTTTATCATTAGATATATTCAATTTGATTATATTTATTCAATTTAAGTTGGATTTTATAGAAAATAAGAGTGATGTATGTTTTAAATAAAGTGGACTGTTTTTTTTTTTTTTTTCCACCATTTTCACTATTTCAATCGAAATAAAGCTTAATTTTTTGTAAAATTTCAGGCAAAGTGATTGTAAGAGTGTTAGTCAGAATTTTGTGTTCATAATTTGTTATTATCTTGGAGAAATACATATCAATTTTGAGTTTGAAGGCACAGATGCACGAAGAACAGGTAAAAACTCAGTTTTTTTTTTTTCTTCCGCCATGCGATCAAACCCAGTCAATATTTTACAAATCATGTATTAAATTTATAGGGTTTTGATTCTTTGTAGTGTTGTTTATCATTAGATATATTCAATTTTATTATATTTATTCAATTTGAGTTGGATTTTATAGAAAATAAGAGTGATGTCTGTTAAAAAAAAAGTGGATTGTTTTGTTTTTTTTTTTCCACCATTTTCACAATTTCAGTAAATATTTTACAAAGAATGTGTTAAATTTATAGGGTTGTGATTCGTTATAGTGTTGTTTATCATCTCATGTATTCAATTTTATCTGATTTATTCAATTTGAGATTGATTTTTTAGATTGAATGACTGATGTCTGTGAAGAACTGCGTGTTTTTTTTTCCTCAATTTAATCAATTTTATTTAATATTTTGATAGTAATGTGTTAATATTATAGGGCTTTGATTCCTTATAGTATTGTTTATTAAAACATGCATTAAATTTGATTTAGATTTGAGGTGGATTTTTGAGTTATAATGACTAATGTTAGGTTGGTCTGTGAAGAACTAGGTTTTTTTTTTTTTATTCATGATCAATTTTTTTGAGAAATCATGATTTTTCAAAAAATTATTTTTGATTATCATGAGGAATTAAATAATATTTTTAATTTTTATTGTTAAATTTCTAGTTCAAAAAATTGCATGTTGATAGATTATTTATGCAAAAAAATACATGTTATTATATTTTTAATGCAAAACTGTATTTTTAAATTTGTTGTTAATGCAAAAAAATACATTAACAAATATATGCTATTAAACTGTATTATATTTTTAATTCAGTTTTGCATTAAAAAAGTATTTTTAATTTTTTAAATTTTTAATGCAAAAAATACATGTTGTTAAACTGTATTATCATGAGGAATTAAAGTGAATATCATTGTAAAATATCATGTATGATAATTATATTAGCTTGTAATTATCAATTTTATCATTAAATTTTTAATGCAAAAAATGTATATTCTTGATAATAGTTGTAGGCATGTTTGGAACTTGCTTTTTTTATTATATTATCTTGCATGTTTGTAATTGAGATGTAAGATGTATGAATATTTGACATGTGTGACTTATACAGACTTTTTTTTATCTATAATGTTACATAAATATTTTTTTTTTCTCAGTAGGAACTAATTCATATTTGTCAAAATGATGATTTGTGACAAGTCCATATGTATTGGCATTGTGAATTACTATACTATTGTAAATATATTTTTTATTGATACTATATCAATGTAAATTTATTGTTCTTTATGTAGTAGCTGATGTAGGCTATTTTTATTTGTAATGTTGCATAAATAAATTCTTTTTTCCAATAGAAATTAAAATATTTTTGTCAATATAAGTATTTTGCATTAACTAACAAATATAACTTCATGAACTATCTCTACATATTATCACTGTACATGGTGATTATTTTTCATGTACAATTGTCAGGTTAATTTTTAACCTTTTACATTTTAAAGTTGAACCATGGCAAGATCTGCAGAAGACCCTGCATGGCAACATGGGGTCAGACTTGATCCCAACAAAAAAGACAAAATTATTTGTAATTACTGTCAAAGAGTGATAAGTAGTGGGGTACATAGGTTCAAGCAACACTTGGCAGGGGTTAAGGGAGATGTTTCTGAGTACAATAGTGTCTTTAATAATGTAAGAAAGCAGATGACGACATTTCTCAAGGCTACCAAAGGAAAAAAAAGGGTAAGGCAGAGGATGGATGAGAAGATAGTTAGTTTATATACGCCATAAAGCGGGAATGATCTAGAAGAACAATATAATAATGACTTGGAGATAGCCACAATAATGAGTTTACATGAAACATACTAGAAGGAACGCGGGTTTATAATGCCTGGTGGTTAGGACATGGGCATACATGGTGGCCCTAGCTCAGACATGCATGGCGGGCCCAGCACGAGCATGTATGGGGGGCCCAACTCAAATATGTATGGAGGGGTTGGTGGCAATATGTATAAAGAAGAATCAGACGTTGAAGAAATTGTTTCTAGGTTACCTATGAGTGTCAGTATTGCAGGTCATGGTCGTATAGACCTGTTTCTCTCAAAGCCTAAGTGACAACAGATGACCCTAAAAGACATGATTAAGGTACAAGAAATATGTTGGGGAGATATGTTGGTAAATGATTGTACGATAAAGGGATTCCCTTTGATGCAGCCAATAGCCCATATTTTCCACCTATGGTCAGTGCAGTCTAGAGAGCCGGGCTCGGGGTAAAACCCCCGACAGCATATGAGCTCAGTGGGCCAATATTAGATGAAGAGGTGGAGGAAGTTACAAAGTGGATTGAATAATATAAACAGAGTTGGCTAAGAACAGACATTACTCTCATGAGTGATGGTTGGTTGAATAAGTTAGTAAAAAGGAGTTTTTAAACTTTTTGGCCTATTCCCCAAAAGGTATAACCTTTTTGTTTAGCAAAGATGTATCAGGGACGAAGAAAGATGTAAACTTTTACGTATGACTATATGATCAGATAGTGGAGAAGGTGGGAGATAAGCATGTAGTCCAGTTTATTACGGACAATGCACGTGCACGTGTTTCTGCGGGCAGCAAGTTGATGGATAAGAGGAAGCATCTAGCATGGACCCCGTATGCTGCACACAACATCGATCTTATGTTAGAGGAGATCAGTGAAATCAAACTTGTGAAGGAGACTCTAGAGGAAGCAAGGTTGGTGTCAAGATTTATATACAACCACTCTAAAATTTTATTTCTGTTTAGAGAGCACTCTAAGAAAGAAGAGATAATCAGGCCTGTCATAACCTGCTGTGCGACCAATTACTTAGCTGTGGACTCCATTCGAGAATCTGAAGGTGCATTAAAGATATTGTTTACCTGTGAAGAGTGGTTAAATGACTGCCTCTCGAAGTTCAGTACCGATATAAAAGTGGACGGCATCGTCTCAAATAAGAGGTTCTGGTCTCGATGTTCCGGTGTTGTAGATGCCACTGCCCCTTTGGTCACGGCATTAAGAATGGTGGATGCTGACAAAAAAGCTACCAAGAGCATCATTTATGAAGGTATCGAGAGGACGAAATCAGCTATTGGGGAGAAGTATAGTTTTGCTAGCAAAGTGATCGAGATTATAAAAAGGAGGTGGAACACCAAATTTGGACGTCCAATTCATTATGCTGGTAAATAAATATTTATATCATTAGAATGTTTCATTTTAAATCATTTTTTTATGAAATTGTAAATGATATTTTTCTATCTATATATTTTATAGGTTACTACTTCAACCCAAAATTTTTATATTTGACACCTGAACATCCCCACAAGATTATAGAAGGGGTCAGATACATTATTGCAAGGTTGGAGAGAAGCCATCGAAACCAAGTAGCAGCAATACAAGGGGTATTATTTAATATTTGGGTAAGAACTTCATTAAGTTGTTATATTTGTAAGGAATACTGCACTAAAACTAAATATATTTGTTTTAGCTTACTATGTATAGGGATGCTATAGGATCCTTCAGAACTAGACTTACTAGGAATTCTCGAACTAAGATGGATCTAGGTTATCCCCTCGTTAGTATTTTGTTCATTCATATGTTTAATTATATGAATTGTTCTTGCTCTTACAATGTTTTTTACATTTTAATCCAACTGAATGGTGGGATATAAATGGTACTGATGCACCTCACCTAAAGAGGATAGCAATCAAGGTGTTCTCCCAGACATGTTCTGCTACTGCCTGTGAACGCAACTAGAGTACGTTCCAATGGTTGCACACTACTAGGAGGAATCGAGTTGCTTCGGAGAAGCTTCATAAACTAGTCTACATTCATTATAACTTAAACCTCCTAGAGCGACAAACAAAAAGGAAGCTTGAAGACTATGGACCGATAGACTTAGACACGATATTTGTCACAGACATAGCAGACCATTGGGTAGTAGAAGAGGAGAAGCCAGTGTTGCACAAGAGAGCGTTCCTTGAGGCTATCGGTGAGGAAGATTTTGAAAGAGAAAGCAGCCAGCCAACGTATCCATAATTCGTCGAAGATGTCGGTGATATTGCACCTAATGAGGGAGAGTGTGAAGGGGGTCTAAGGGAAAATGAGAGAGATGATGATCTTGGGACCACCCTATCCCAGCTATATTATTCACATATCGAGTCCCAACAACAACAGTGTAGGGATGAGCATGACAGTGTAGGTGAGCATGAAAGATGGATAAGCTTCGGGGATTTTGGATTGGGAACACAACAGAACACTAACACTCAGGGATTTGGGTATAGTCAGACGCCTGCTAATATCGATGATTCGTTTTTAGATCGAATCAATGAATTGTCAAACGAATTCAATCAATGACACCAGCATGAATTGGCCCAACCGGACAAGTCCTAAGTAGTCAAAACAATATTAAAAAATAAAACAAATATATAAAAAAATAATAAAATATGAAAAGTATACTTAAAACATGATTAAACAAAGCACATCCAAATGAATTTGAAAATTAATGAAAAATACATTTTAAGGAATCAATTTGTGCTATGGGTTTCAAAAAATGGAAAAAATAAGTATTAATGACCAAAACAATTTGCAGTCTTTGCCAAAATAATTAAAAATATTAAAAAGTGCATTACAAACAAAGTCCCTTACTTTTTGAGATTGTACATATTTTTTTTTAAAAAAAATAAATACTCGGCTAGTTCTCTAAAACTGGTCGAGACTGGCCCGACCTGTTGCCTCCCTATTTTATGTATGGTCAGAAGACCCCTTCCCCTAGACCACCAAAAACAAAGGTAGTCATTTATACTATTATAGACACCCCGATCCCGATCAAGGAAGCTATGGAAGACCAAAATACCCAGGGCAAGCTAACCTGGAGCTTGAACCACTCACACCCTTCCCCAGCCTGACCTAAACCATAACCCATGAGCCTCGATTGCTCAGTAGAGCTCATAGACCGAAGAACACTCTGAAGGCATATCAAAACTCAAGACTACCAAGATGGAAGCAAGTCAGAAGGCAAAAGTTTCAGTGCCACTTATGCTACTCCTAGTGGTGACACATGCTAACCGACACTCTAGTGACATGACAATATGACAAAGAAAGGAAAAGGCCAAGCACCATTGCTAGTGGTGTCGGCGCCATCAAATCTCTAATGGTCAAAATTGATGACAACCTGGATGTACATACTTGTGTTGCATGTCAACATGGAATGACACGTGTTGGAAAATGACTGACATGTTCGATATTAGTATGGAAGAGCATGCCACCCTCAGATTCGTTGAGAAAACATCACATCAGCCATTGATTGTATGATGACACATTAACAGTCGGCTGGCACCGGCGCAGCATGGAATGGCACCAGAGGCAGTTGAAATGATGACAAATTATGATTGGTCCATCAACTGTACGAAAGAATTTCAGAAGACAACATGTGGCTAGTTTTGGCATAAAGCATCTCTGAATGACACCAAAGCCATTGCTAATGGCATTGTGCTTTTGACACTCCGCCCACAAAAGTTGTACTCAGCAGCCTAAAGTCATGTGATCATAAAGAATTTAATTTTGTTGACCGCATTTAATGGTAATTAATGCTGATTAGGCACTATTGCTAGTGGTACCAAAGCTGGTGCAAATGGCGACGGAATTTGAAGGGGCCATATTGCATAAAAAACGACCAACGATGATCCTATAATTGTTTTGTCTATAAATAGATGACACTTATTCGAACCACAAGTTCGAAAATTAATGATCTAAGTGTGTAAGCTCTGCCAAACTATACCCGAGCCTACTTGACCTCTAGAATCAAACTCAAACCCTCTATCTCAAACTTAGGGATCTTGTCCAACTCAATCTAATTTGAAGGCGGTCCGGATAATCAGACCTTTCAGACCCTCTTCTGCCTATATTCACTTGACCGTTAAAACCCGTAGGACCGGGATTGATCATGCAACAATCTACTATGAACCGGCGCCAACTCCAAGCGTCGAGCCTAGAGGCCCAGCCTGAGGTATCATTTTTATGGGTTATTTTAGTTTCATTAACGACATTTATAAATTTTCCTTCTTAGTCTTAGTTTCATTTATGCATTTATAAGCTTTCACATTAGTTTCATTTAGTGCTTTCCCAAGCTTATCTTATTTTGAAGTTCTTCATTAAATTAACCCTTCTCTTCATTAAATACAAAACTTCCCTCGAACTCCAATATTAAGATGTGTGGGATGCAACTCTGTCGGAAGTCCAAGTGGGATACGGCATTGTGACCCGATTTTCTCTTGGAATACAATTTGATGGGACCCTTTCTCTATCAATTATTTTGACAAGTTTGCACCCGAAACCAAAGCGAAAATTGAGTTCCTTGCCTATATTTTCAAGTATAAAAACTATATATTTTAGAAAAATAATATATTTTGATAGAGCTATATCCTTATTAAAATAAGTGAAATCTCACCACAAAACTCATAGAAACTTGCAATTTTTGTATTGAAAAACCTTCGAATCATCTCGTCCTTGACCATATGGTTGTGAAAAAAAATATAGAAGATTTCAAGTCCTAAAAACAATGTATAATATAACACATTATCCAAACCATCCATTTCACTCCAAAAGTAAAGTGTTCACGTATTTGTAAGATTTGTACCATTCGTAGTTGGTACTTAAAATTTTTTTAGAGCCATCATGGATATTTCCGATACCCAAAGTGCATTATGGACAAGGAGTACAGGTGAGGTTTTACGTTGTTTTCATAGAACTTTGCTCTAATAGAATTTGCATCCTTCAAAAAAAATAGTTTATATACAAAGTTGCCATTATATACTATTAAAGTAATATATCGGGTTGAGTCGTACAGGGTACTGCTTGAGGTTAACCCAACATGAGCTGGATTGAGTCTATGTCAAATGGACTTGATCTAACTCAGGGGATTCACTATCTAGGTCCATATCCAGACCTAGGGACATGTTGACCACATAGGTCTGCAGGTCAATCTGACCCAGTTGCCACCCCTACTCACGGGATTGAATATCATTGATTTATTAATCGCCATATGGACTATAATGATATATGAACCGGACAGGAAGGGGTGGTTGGGACTGAAAATTGATGGAATACGTTTTAGGTTTGGTGCGGTTTGACACAGTGGACTAGATGATCAGCTGAACTAGTGTTAGACTGGTAGACTGCTTGAGTCCATCAATCTAGGTCAAACCCACTTGTTTAATGCCGTTACTATTTTTTTAGGGAAAAATATATATACCTCTACAATACTTTTTAAGAATTATTTTCTCAATACTTTGAAACCACACAACTAATTCAATTACTATTTATTTTTTTTCAGACCATGGAAGAAAATAGCTTTGTTTTTTTTATGAAAATAACCCCAATGTATAAACCCAAAATACTCTCTTTAGAAATTGGAGACAGTCTCTCTCTTTCTAAAATTTGAGATAATTTATCTATCTGAACTTTAAATTATGCGATGGTTTATCTCTGTAAAAACTTTGAATTAGTTTCCATCTTTAATTTTTTTGAGATAATATCTATCTCTAAAAACTAAAAATTTGAGATAATTTGTCTATTTAAAAGTCTTGAGATAGTTTATCTGTCTAAAATTTTAAATTTCAGATTTTTAAAGGGAGAATTGTAGGTAGTTGTGTGGTTTAAAAGTATTGAGGGACAATGCATATTTTACATAACTTTCTATTGAAAATACTAATTTTTGGGGATTATATATTATGAGACCATTTAGTTTTGATACAAAAAGGTCACAATTATTTTTAACCATTACATACAACATCTAACAATCGGAATGTGTCATAATATTCGATAAATTTTATTTTGGACTTTGAGTCAAATCAATAACACATCCTCATTTATCTGATTTTACATCCAATGGTCAATAATGACGGTGACTTCCTTGTATCAATAGTAAATGATATCATTATATATTGAAAGAATGTTTGGTGAGTTGGCCGACTCACACTGTTATTGTGTGATCTCCCAACAAAATATGTCCCAAAGGGAGAAGTGTTAGGTGAGTTGGTTGACTCACACCATTATTGTGCGGTCTCCCCACAAAATATATCTCAAAGATGTGTTTTTGATTCAAAATTCTAGAGTCAAATAATCTCAACAGTGAGAATGATCTAAATTTTGAATTTGTTTTCAAAAAATATAAATGCTATTTTTTTGAATTCCTTTCTTCACCCTCCATTTTAATTTTTAGTGAATGTAATATTTGTTAACATCAATCTTAGAGATAAATGTTAGTCAGACAAGGGACAACACTGTAATAGTTGAGTCCACTGACTCACCAAAACCATGTCAATGTATATTTCACAATTTTTGGCTTGTTTAATTTCATCAACTTTAAATAAGGGAAAAGTTTATATAGAGAGGTTCTAAACAATAAATTTAGAGTCTACCTCAAAATTTTCACCAGGAGAGGTTGTTTTGATGCCCAAATATCTTCAAATTGATCATTTCAACATCGAGATGCATGGACATGAGAAAAAACATGGATTTCAAGTTCTAAAAATAGTGTATTTTGTAACGTATTTTTTTACCGTCAATTTTAAAGTTTTCATAGATTTATCGATTTACACTATTTATGAAGCTTTAAACTTTATAAATAAAGATAAAATTAGGGAAAATTAAAAAAAAAAAACCAAGACTACACTATCTATACAACTTACCCCTAACTTAACATTTTCTCTCACTTTTTTCCTACAAGAAGCTTGCAAATAACCCCCCAACCCAAAAAAAATAAAAAAAAGAGGCTAAACTTGAAATCCAGCGCTCTAGTAGTAGTAAAGGGCGCTCCAGCAGTAGTGATCCGGCAGTTGCAAAGGGCGCTCCGATAGTTATAAAAGGCGCTCCTTAGTAGCACTTCGGTGGTTGCAAAGGGTACTCCGGTAGTAGAACTTGTGAGACACATCGCTCCGGCAGTAGCAAAGGGTGCTCTGGCAGTAGCGCTCCTGCAGTAGAACTTGTGAGACAGATCGCTCCGACAGTAGCAAAGGGCACTCCGGCGGTAGCGCTCTGATAGTGGCAAACGGAGCTCTGGCAGTAGAACTTGTGAGACGTCAAATGTCGTCAAATTGAATTTTTTGTATGGGAAGGGTATTTCTATTTTACGTCAAATTGATTTTTTTGTATGGGAAAGGTATTTCCATTTTTTAAAAAAAACTTTTTACTTTGAGGGGTTATTGCATGAAAAGTTTATTGTGCGGAAAAAAATAAGAGAAAAGGTCGTGATGAGGGTAAGTTGGATAAATATTGTATTTAGGTTTTTTTTTTTATAATTTTTCGTATATTTTAAAGCTATAACAAATATTTTTTTATAATTTATTGTATATTTTAAAGTTATAAGCCTATAACAAATTTTTAGCCAAAATTCGAAGGTAGGTTCTAATTTGAAAGTTTCGAGGCTAGGCTCTGTACAAACCGCACCCAATTATTTTCTCAATCTAAGAGAAAATAAGCCCCGTTACGAAACGAAATTAGAGAGAGAGTGAAGGGAATTTATGCTCTCGTTCTTGTCTCTTCGGGAACTCCTCCGTTTCTACGATTTTTTCTGTAGATTTGTGACAGCCGATCAGGCAATCAATCCTCCCTTGTTTGAAACTCAAGTAAGCATAAATTGAACCATTTGCTTGTTTGATTTTTTTTTGGAAAAGAAGGGAAAAATTCGGATTTTTTTTTGTTGGGTTTTGCTAGAAATCTTGCAGTGAGCCTTGAATCTCCAGATTGCTGATTATTCGAATATCGATCAAATGTCCATTAATTGGGGTGTTCATTTTCACTTTTTTTCGCGTTAAAATGCTATCGTTTGTAGGTTAATGTGATTTCTTAGATCCGTGATTTCTCGATTTGATTTTTTATTTATTTTTTGTTTACCGCAGTTGTTCCTTCAACTTCAATATTATTTTCTGTATTTTTGTTTCTCTCTTACCCCATTTGTAGGACATCAGTCTTCAACTGTTTGTTTGAAGTTTCTGTGTCTTCCTACTATTTCTTAACTTCTATGGATTCTTGGGTTCAATCCATATTTTGATGATGGCCAAAATTTTAGCTAGTAATAATTGCCAAAGGATCTCCAATCTCTGCACCTGTTTCTCTCCAAAGTTCACTCCTTTTCCCATGTAAAACAGGAAGTTCAAGCCATATTTTTCATTTTTCTCTGTATTTCCCCAATTTTTCATTTAACCATGTTAAATATTTTTTATATTCATCAGACTGGTCCGACCAGTGGACTGGTCTGGTTTGGTCGGTCCAACTGGACTGGTCCTTCACCAGTTTGGTCACCGGTGCATTTCTGACAACATTCATCACAGTATACTTCCCTTGCTATGTATTCTAAGTCCTAAACCAGATCCTTGTCATAAATCCTAGATCCTATCCCAGATTCTGCCTCCAGATTCCTCTCTTTTTGCCCCAACCTCGGAGACGAAATACTTGTGCTCCTGATTCTTGGTTTCTTTCACCAATCCACTTTGCCATTTCTCTGCTCAGAAGCAAATAAGGTATTGAAATCTGCACCCTGTTTTAACTTTTATCACTGTTCTCGAATTTTTAACTGGTTCTCTAATTTGTTCTGAAATCCTTTGCAATCAAGGAAAATTTGGTTTGGGGAGTCTGCCCTGGTTTTGCCATAGATCTAATTCTGGCTTTGTCAAGGAGCAGTTCATTATATCCATAGTCTACATTGATTATGAACTCTAGATTTTCAATGCTTGTATAGATCAGAGTCAAACTTTCACTTGAAATCAGCAAAGCCATGATACTGGCCCCACAGAACCTAAGGATGCGGGTGCTCCATTAGAGCCCTAATTGCCTTCATTGTACTTCAAATGACTCATTGGCTAGTACAGAACTACTAAAATTCAACCTCATGACCAAAATCCAAAGGCACCCAAAGTCGCAGGGCTACTTCCACCAGTCCATTTGGCCGCCTGGGCTATCACTATCTAAATTGTCTTCTTCTATGAGGAAGATGCTTTATTTGTTCTAAGAAGTTGTAGGGCAGGAGGACATGGAGGTCTCTACGAACCCTTTCTCCACCACTCATCCATTCAAAATTCTACTGCTTCAAGGTGGCCTCTACCCCCATGGAAATGGCTGTATGCCATTGAAAGACATGAAATTTTTTTTAACTGGCTATACACCCTCCAATGGCTGTAAGAGTCCCCAATAGCAGAAGAAAACTTGAACTAGAAACACATGTTTTGATCCTGTATTGAGTATGAGACATGGCCCATCTGTTTGGTTTTAACACAGGGGATATTACTATTAAAAGATCTAAGTCTGACACACCAAAATTTGACGACAGGACTGTCTTTCTACATGAAGCATTAACCACCTCTATGCTTTCCTATGCACTTGTTGTAAGGACATATCCGATGAGTGAACAATATCTTGAATCTGTCTACTATATCTTCAATCCTCCTCATGCAGGGCCCATTTCTATTCCATGTTATTATTATATTAACTGGGTTCCCTTCTGCTAAGAAATGTCCTAAGATGGCTTTAACAACATTAATGAGCCTTGCAATGTAATCCCCCTGTTTGTCGTGTAGAGTTTATTATCCTTAAGAATCCAACAGTTTTTTTTTTCTTTTAATTCATTTACATTGATAGGAGTATTTTTATTTTATTTTCAAAGTAGCCGCATTCAAAATTAAGTTCTGGACACCTTTGGTGGAACAATGGACAGAATGTGGGAACATATGTTGTGAGGAAGTTAGGAGCTATGCCCATATTACTGGACTGTCATGCCAGTTGGAATCCACAAATCAATTACATCAAAACCATAAAAGAGCAACAATGGTGGGTTGAGTTGTTGACAAATTGGCCATAGCGCTGTTTCCATGTCCTTGTTTTTGTATCGCTAATGACATTGCTTTATTATCTCAGGCTTGCTTTGCTTAGGTAACACATGCTAACGCTTATCAAGATTGTGTAGCCGTTGAGAAAAACTAAAGAAACAAAGAACGTTAATCGTACAGTCTGGAACTCTGGATGGGAATGCCATTTGTGTTTTACGCCATTCATCTTGGGACATGACTTTGTTTAGGATCTTCGCACAATGGTAATCTGGGCCTGCCAACTTTACTCATTACTCCTTCCTACCTGCTATATCTGCCAACTCCATACTTTACAACCAGCAAAACATTTTTACCCGCTGTCTATCATCCATGTAATTATTACCAGTATGATGTCTATTCCTTTATCCGGTCTCAGTCTAGTTAGAACTAAAATTTATCCTGGTGATGGGAGTTGCTCTATGAAATGTTTAGATCATGAGTGTAGATTTTGTATCAGGTGGGAAAGGCTTTTGCTGTAATTAACTTATACTGGATTCTGAATTAATTGGATAGTCGTATTGTCTATCTTTCTTCATGTTTATGTTTGTGTGTGTGTGCGCATGTGTGTATATAAGTTGCTTTGTACTGTACAAAAAATAAAACTTACGCTGTATCACTTGTTAACTGTATTCAAGTCACAATATGTCAGACATGAAAGCAGATGATGCTAGAAAGATGGAGAACACCGTTGAAGAGCATATGGATGAAAATTTCCCTGATGACGATGTAAACACTATAGATAAAAATGGAAAAGGAAAAGAGGAAGAGTGCACTAACATGCCATCTTCCCAAGCAGAGGTGATCTTCAGTCTCTACACATATTTTTATTGAGAAAATTATGTCTCTATATCTTAGGAATTGTGATATGTGCGTTATCATGCATACGTTCAAGATTATGTGTCTTATAGAGTAGAAATAGTTAAGGAATTAGGATTTCAGTAGAAACCAAAATTTCCAAAGTCTCTGTCTTCTATGAATCTAGATACCTTTAGAAATTAAAACTATTTCAAGATACGTCTAGAAATTAAAACTATTTCAATGGATATCAATGTTCTCCAAACCTATGGGAAATCGTTTTTCTACTTTCTAGGTGAATCTTTCTAACACTTATCTCTCTCTCACATACATAGACCGATGAATTGCACGCGTCAAGAACTGGTGTCCTGTGGAAATCCACTTCAGCATTAAAGTGATCACAGTGAGAGATCATGTCTTACCTAAGAAATTACAATAAAGAAGCTATGTGTTTAGCTGTTTATTGTTGGGACTCTCGTAGATGTCTACATGATGTTCTTAATTTCATACTTTGATAGTACTTAAAAGCCTCTACCTTATGCAGGAGGATGTGGTTAAGAAAAAGTATGGAGGTATCATACCAAAAAAGCCTCCTCTCATTTCGAAGGTGTTTGCTTACTGTTTTTCTTCTGCGTAGTTATGTAATGCTATTTCACGGCCCACTATTTGGTTCGGATATATGTGCCTTAAACATTGTTTCTTTTCTTTAGGACCATGAACGTGCTTTCTTTGATTCTGCTGATTGGGCACTTGGAAAGGTAGTAATCTTCAAATATCGATAGTTTAGGCCCCTGTTAGTGAAACAGTTGCCTAGAAGCAGTGGATTAATGTATCTCATTACTGTTTTTGTTGCCTTTCAATACATGACAGCAAGGTGCGCCTGCAGGTCAGAAGCCAAAAGGTCCACTGGAGGCCCTTCGGCCTAAACTTCAGGTAGGGATATCGAAACCAGTTTCTTTACTTGGCTTGATGTTGCATCTTTTCTCTTTTGAATTTCAAATTTAAAGCACGTGCTGTATTGACATGATCGAACAGGAATGATAACTTTTGTTCTCAATAGTTGGAAAATCTGGAAACTATGTATGGTAATTTGTCTGGTTCTTTTTTTATTTTTCTGGAAACTATGTATGGTAATTCGTCTGGTTCTTTTTTTATTTTTTTTTGAGGTTGTAGTTTGCTAATTATTAGTTATGGAGGCATGCTTTGTCTTGTTCTACTTAACTGTGGTGTAAATATGTGTGTGAGCTTTGAGGACCAGATCTTACTTTCTAGTCAGGCCCATTTAGACTCTAAACCACTTTTTATCCTTTCTTTATGTTTATCTATATGTAGCTAATATGAAGATTGCTAACACATGTATATAGTAATTTATTAATGTCTAATTTTCAACAACTATATAGTAATCAGGCAAACATATTTTGATGACTGATATACTCATTTGTTGTGTGTGTGTGTGTGTCTAACTATATTCAAGTCTCAATTTAGAAATAGACAATAGCATGTATTGTGGACATCATTATTAAAAGGCATACTATTTGCGAATATCAAAAGAAGTATGGTCATTGAACCAATTCCAGTGTGCTGCAAACTTGCAAAACAATTATCTTTCTTCAACCACTATAGGATTGTTGTTATGTTGAGTTCAAATTTGATGACTTAAGACTCGCAAATGTTCATGGATGTGAGGAAATGTGCTTGGTCAAGATGGTAGAGGCTAGGTTTTCATAGCCCAACGTCTCAAGTTCCATTCCTATGTAACCTTGTCAAACAAAAAAACATCCGTGGATGTGACTGGCAGTGGGTAGGTCTTCAGAATTTTATTGAAATCTTGTTTGAGGAGTAGCCATTGTATTTCTTCTAAGTGACTGGAAACTTAAATTTTCTGTTCACTAAAAACATAAGTACTTGGATTTGGATTTGGCAAAGAAAGGGGGGAAAGGTGATGGATGCTTGAACTCGTTTAAAATGAACCATCTTAACACCATTTCGAATGACTTTATGGGGATAAGACCTTATTCTTTTGAGTTTTGGGCTGCTTCATTACAAAAGAGAACTTTGAAATATTTAAAAGACATCTAAATTGACATTACTCATTGACTTTTCATAGAATAACTCGAGCATTTACTGGATTGAATCGCCCAAGTTATTTTAGAAAGTCAGACCAAATGAAGGCTGAGAGAAGGACCCAACAGTAGGATAATGGTGCTGGTTGTTGGAATTAGAAATAACGGGTGATGTCTGAATGTTGCAGTTTTGCAGTGGAAACACTCACTTATTCATTGATACTCACAAGATACAATTGGTTTTGAGCTGAAATTTTGTGTACATAAAGTACACGTGATATAACTTAAAGTGTTCTAAGTTTCACTGAAATCCGATGTAACGTTGTCAAGAATCAGCTCACCTAAGTTCCCATTTTTCTGTTACCTGCAAAACAGTAGCACAAACAATAGAGTTTTATAGTTCAGCACTGGGTGCTGTTAGACACACTGGAATCCTCCTAGAGTCTCAAGCCCACAGAGGGGGGTTCAAGGAAGAGCCTATCTGGACTTAAGGTCAAATACTCCCTGTCTATCTGGTGGTTAACCGAGTATGGCGAACGAGAATTCCTGGAGCAGGCCTCAGGATATACCTTAGCCTGAGTCCTTCAGCTTGTAAAGATGGTTCACCACACCACTATATAACTTCTAGGAGGTCCCTTGTCCTTCCTTGTTAGTCTTTAATGCAAGATACACATCGTCCTCCTGGCTCCTCTTAAGAGACTTGTGGCCTTCCCTTGTTTCATGCGAGTTATAGTGGCCAACATAACTTGCTTTTTGTTATGCTAACAATCATGGACTCTATTTCCCAATGGGATAACTAGTTCTGGTGCAACCCCTGTTGCAAAGATAACTATGATCATGTTCCATTTGAGTTTGCATAGCCAATAGTCATATTTGCTGCATCATCATCATTATTATCATCGTCAGAGCCTCTTTCCAACTAATTAGGGTTAGTTACACGAATCTCGATCAACCATTTTGCTCTATTAAGGGCCATACCCATAGTGAGGCCATAAGTCCCTCTATATTTTCACACTACTTTCAACCATGTCCTTTTGGGTCTGCCCCTTGTCTTTTTTGAACCTTCCACTTGAATTAATTCGCTCCTTCTAACAGGTGTTGTGCTGGGTCGTCTGCTTCATACATGGGCACCATCTAAGTCTGCATCAATTGCATTATCATACTCATGAATATAGTGTCGATCAAGATCTGGGTTGCCCCTGGACTTGACGAAAATTCTGCATGAAAAGTTATTACATTAACTATCTGTTAATGGGTTCAACATGACCTGTCTTGGTGTATAATTTTGGTTAGAATTCAGCATTTTAAAGCATGGACTTGGGTTGAGACTTACTGGGGTTTCAAGCCTGAGTAACGGGTGTTAACTCAGCAGGTTCAAGTGAGAGTCAGCTAGAGTCTTACAATACTAACAAAGATAAAACTTGTGAATTGATGAGACTTGGCCGGCTCCTGGGGTTTTCTTTTGGAGTTGGCAGGGCTGCTGGGTACGAGTCAGACTCACTGAGTTCAAACAGTTGTTAGAATGTTCCTCATTATATTAAGCTCTATGTTCTTTTCCATTCATAGTTGAGAATAAGTTAAGAATTTTCTGCCAAGAAATTCCAAAAGCTTGGTTTGTATAGCGTGCCAATTCCCTGGTCTTCCTCTTATTGATCACTGCATATGGTTGTAGTGCATTTCTTTTTGGTTTTTCTATCATTGGGAACTGCAGCATTATTAACTCTCTCTCTCTCTCTCTCTCTCTCTCTCTCTCTCTCTACAGCCCACCCCTCACCAGCAAGTTCGTTCCCGGCGATCATCTTATGCCCGTGCTGATGGTGAAGGTAATTTTTCTGTCCATTTTTGTCAAATATAAAGATTTCCACCCTTGTTAGGCTTTGTTTCATGTGACAGTATGTCATCATATGTTTGTTCAAAAATACAGTATGCCATCATTTTTCTTTTGCTTTTCCTCTTCTGATGAAATTGAGTTTATCACTTGTTTTTTATTTTTGCAGGAGGTACTTCTGAGGATCCAAGCTGCAATGAGTAATGAGTGAGAGATTTTCATGAAATCGGCAAGCATTTTCATGTCTCCTATTGTTTCCATCCTTCCACATAAATGAGGCCAATAATTGTTCCTTTGTATTTCATACTGGATGAGTTTTTTCTCTTCCATTCCTAGTGATATATTATGATGCGATGGGGGAATTCAGTGTTCCAGTTTTATGTATCTCTCTGTAACTACTTTTTAGGAGCGTGACAAGGCCATCACAAATCAATATTTTACTTTTTTAAATTGTTAACATAATAATGACAAGGCCATATGAAAAAGGACATGGTTAACATGCAGCCAAGCCCGCATGTGTACAAATACAAGGCAATAAATATGTTTTTCAAATATAATTTGATCTTAATTTTTAGAGAATATATAATCTTTAACATGGAGATCATGTATATGAAAAAATAAATAAATTTTGAAAACTAGAAGTAATAATTATATTAACAAAACATTTGGACCATTGGTTACAATTTTTTTTAGATGGATCACCTATTTGCTTCCATCTTTAAGATGGATGATTTATACCTCTGGACAACAGCCCACCTGAAACAATTGTTCTATAAAAAATTTGGGACAAAAAAAAAGTCCCTCTAGCTCTAATGCACAAATCCAATTGTATCATGCCCAGAATCATGGGTTTTAGAAAATACTCATTGGGTTTACAAAATGTTTTTACAGTGTATTTTTTAATTTTTATTTTTGAGATTGTTCATCAAAATGGAAAGAGTGTATATTTAAAGAAAGGACGTGGTTTTCATGCAGCCAGCCCGCATATTGTAGAAATGCGGGTTTGGCAATAAATATATTTTTAAATATAATTTGATTATAATTTTTAGAGAATATATAGTCTTTAACATGGAGATCATGGATATAAAAAACAAAAAAATTGAAAACTGAAAATAATAATTATATAAAAAAAAAACATTTGGACTGTTAGTCACAATGGTTTTTAGATGGACCATTTATTTTGCATCCATCTCTAAGATGGATGTTTTACACCTTTGGATAGCATTTTGTAGAAATGCCGCCTGTATGAAATAATCTTTCTTAAAGAAAATGGGGTCAAACAAATGTCTTTAACATGACTGCGGAGGTAAAATTGGTGGATGAAATCACTTCCATGGTAGTAATTGTTTGACCTTAATTTTTTTAACATATTTAGAATTGGTGTGGTTTGTATAGAGCCGAGGCTCTAAACAATCAAAGTGAAGCACACATTCAAATAGTGACTAGAAATGTGGTTTCAATACTGAAAATCCTTGTGATAGTCTTAAAATATTTTTTTATCTTTAATTATAAATTTAAATTTCAAAAGCAGTGTAGATTCAGCAGGGAACTCGAAAATCTTAAAAATTGATGGTCCAAAAATGTATTACAAGATGCACTATTCCCAAAACTTGAAATCCATTTTTTTCTCATGTTGATACATCTTGTTGAGATAATCAATTTGAGGATATCTGGGCATCAAAACAACCCCTTCTAGTGAATTTTTTAAGGTGGGCTTTAATTTGATTGTTTAGAACCTCGGTTCTATATAAACTTTATACATTTAGAATTCGTTATGTTAAATAACTTCAAAAAAAAAAACAAAATTGGAAAATGTACCGACATAAAAATTATGTATTTTTAGCCCAATAACCATAGGTGGTTCATTCGATGGAATGGTTTGATCTGGGCCATAGATGAGTCTCTTTTCTTATCCCATTTTTTGTAAATGACCTTATAAACACTAGATGAACAATTCTAAAAAGTAGAAAATTTGACTTTTTTTAAATGGAGTCGTGATAGCAATTCTAACATCACAGTATTTCATTTTGTTTTTCTGGCGAGATAGTCTTATCCTGTTTTGCTAGGGGCAAAAGTAAATTCTTGTATATTTTAGGTTGGGAGATGTATTTTTCAATTTTTTTTTTTTTTTCACCATAATGAATTTTTATATCTTTAAAAATTGGGAAAGTATGGAAAGAGACCATTTACCTTTGATACAGGTGGTCACATTAATCTTGACCAATAGATGTGAAATTGGGTGATTGTAATTATTTTATCGATCAAGCTCAAACTTCAAAAGAAAATTTTCTCGAACTTTGTGAGATATCCAAACCATCAAATTTCACATCAAGTGGTAGTAAGGAATTATAACCACTTTGTATAAAAAATAAATAGTCTCATACAATCCCTTAAAAATTACACTCAAATAAGTAATAAGTACTTGTTTTTTTTTTTTCGTACGTGACTCACCTTTCATATACATAAGGGCATGTGACTCGGAGCCAAGAAGTTGAAAAATGAAAGTTGTTTAATGTAGATTTGCTGGACTACGTTTTTTAAAGAAAAAAATTGAAATAAAATATTTAGCCATTTTTAAAACTAAATTAGAAAATTATAACAATAAACCATACAAGTATTGTTGATATAAAGATAAATATTTCCAAAGGCACGGAAAACCGCAAGACCATAAAAATTAATGTCACGCCTAAACCTCGTACCAAACCTCTAACTCGCTGCTTTGTCGATTTTTTAGAAACTAAAACCTCATTCACTCAGATTGAAAAGAAAGCATCTAAAATTAAATATGGTTTTGATTCTACATCAGAGCTGACCTCGAGAGGTAGAAGAGCAAGTGAAAAGGTATTTGTGGGCAATAGAAGATTGGTTTTGGGGAGTTTGAGATGGATATTGGGTAATGGTACTTCAATTTATTTTTGGCGGTTAGGGGCTGAGGCTTTAAAATATGAGTTCCTACAATTATTTGAGTTGTCAAAATGCTGGTTGAAATTCGTGGGGAGAATATAGAATGGAAAGTCCGTTCTCAATTCCGTGCTCTCTCTCTAGCTTAAGCCGTTGAATATGTCTCAGGTATGTCACATGATTCTACTTTTGATATCATTTTTCTTTGTTTAGAGTTTGGAAGGAAGGAAGGGAAGGGAAGGAGTGTGGGGTTGGGTTCCTTAAAGAGAGGGGGGTTTAGAGTTTGGAAGCCTAGATAGGAGGAAGGGAGGGTGAATATTTTTAGTGAGAGGGAGTAAGACAGAGAGAGTTTTTGGTGCAAGTTTGATAGTGGCATTGTTCTTAATCTTCATTTTACTTCATTGTTTATCATTGATCTCCACGTTATTAATTTTCCTCGTTCTTTATTAATGTTCATTTTTCTTTGTTACTTTCAATTTATATCTCAGAACTATGATTTTTCTTTTCCATAATATCAGAAATTATGCTCTGATTTTTGTGAATGAAATGTATGGAATGGATTTTATCAGAAATTATTTTCTGACTTTTGTGATTATTACTTTTTTAGTTGATTCTTGTGAATGAAATGTATGGCTTGCCGTATAAGTGTATAATATTTTCAATAGTGAGCTCTGATGCCCATCACACGCTTGTGAATAGAGCCAAGTGATCATCCGGTGTTTCATTGGTACCCTACCCACAAGGTGGATTTACAATTTTAATAGGACGAAGATAAATTTTAACGATTTCATGATCATTTCGCTCGAGTTGTTGGAAACCCATAAATCCGATGGTGATAAATTTTAGTAAATACGAACTTTGCCCATTCCTTGGACTGTAGTAATAACTAAATAGAACTATGAAAACATACATACTGTGAAAATATTTACGAGACTTGAAATTAGTTAAAACACGTAGATCTTGCAAAATGAATATGAGGATTGATTTCCGTTGAAATTCCAAAGGATTGTATGTTTCATCAATTCTTGCATAATGATTTTCTATTTTTTCTGTTTTTTTATTGGTAGAAATTTCATGATTAATTGCTATGTAATGCCATTTTGCTTTCATTGTTGGAAAATATTGGGAAAATAGTTATAAGACTTTCAAAACGCATACGAGGATCTTGCAAAATAAAATTGTGTTAAGTGGTTTCCAGGTAATTGAACAGGTGAAATTGCTAGAAGCAAATTTCCCCGGTTTTCACAGGCAGGTTACCAAACAAGGTTCTCAGCTTTTAGCGACCAGTTTTCTATTTTTACCCTTTTCTCAGGCTCCCAGTTTCTCAGATATCCTCCAAGAAAATGGTTTTCTCAATTACCAAACGGGCGAACATGGTTTTCTCAATTATCAAACGGGCCCTAAAGCATTTATAGATGAAAGTTGGAAGCCTGAAATATAGGTAGTCCTTTACTTGAAGGGTACACAATCTCATGGAATATACCGCTGTGAACTAACCTCTTCGAACATCAAAAGATGGGAACCCTATGGCTGAAACTCTATGTGTGTGCTATATTGACGCGTGCCACTGAATCTCTAAAAATATTGAAAACTGCAAATTATTTAATGTGGTCCTGCTAGAGTATATTGTAGGCTTACTTTTTTAAGGAAAAAGTCTTTACAAAATATCTATAGAAAATTTTTTTAACTGGATTGGGAAATTATAAAGATAATATCATAAGTACTTTGTTATCATAAAGAGAAATTTTGCAAAAAGTATATGAACATGCATCATCATCATCAAAATTATTATCATAGCCTTTTGCTCAACTATTTGGGGTCAGTTACACGAATCCCATTTGCCATTTTGCTCTGTCAAGCGCCATCCCCTCAGTGAGATAAATTCCCATGTCTTTTTTCGTTACGTCCAGCCATGTCTTTTTGGATCTACCCCTTGGCCTTTTTGAGCCTTCCACTTGAACCAACTCGCACCCCCCAATAGGTGTTGTACTGGATCTGCGTTGCACCTGGCTAGCCCCCCTAAGTCTATTTTTGCTCATCTTATCGCCTATTCGAGCCACACCTACGTTCTCTCAATTGTATTCATTTCAAGTTCTATCACTTCTTTGTTTTGCCACTCATCCATCTCAACATCCTCATCTCAGCTACATTCATACTATGGGTATCTTGTTTCTTGACCATCCAACATTCTGCTCGATAAAGTAAAAATGGTCTTACAACTGTCCTATATAACTTCCCCTTCAGCTTCATTGTTTTACGACGATCACATAAAACTCGAGTTGCACATTTCCACTTCGCCTGCTCAACTCTAATTCTATGTGTGTCTTCCTCAATCTCTCCATTTTCTTGGATTATTGACCTAAGATATCAAAAGTGTGCTCTTTTTGGTATTTCTTGGCTGCCAATTCTTAACTACTTCCTTGTTTCTACTGCTATTATTACTAAATTTGTATTTGATATACTTTGTCTTAGTTTGGCTAATATGAAAAATCTTTAGATTCTGGAGCATCTCTCCAAAGTTCTTTGTTTTGACATTGCTTTGGGTCTCATCGATCAAAACTATGTTGTCCGCGAACAACATACACCACAGTACCTCATCTTGTAGGTGTCTAGTTAAGTCGTCAATAACTAAGACAAAAAGGTATGAGCTGAACACTGACCTCTGATATAGACCTATTATCACTGAAAACTCACTCATCTTTCCACTAGCTGTTCGCAAACTAGTTAGTATTCCCTCGTACATATCTCTCACCGAGTCTATATAATATCTAGAGACTCATTTCTTTTCCAACACCCACCAAATTAAATCTTGAGATATTTTTTCTGTAGATCAATAAAGACCATGTGAAGGTCTTTTTCTTTCGCCCTAAATTCTTAATCATTTGCCTAAGTAGGAAAATATTATCGATTATTGACCTCCTTGACATAAAACCAAATTGGTTTTCTAATACACTCGTTTCATGCCTTAGTCGTTGCTCAATCACTCTCTCCCATAGCTTCATAGTGTGACTTATAAGTTAGATCTCTCGATAGTTCACACAATTTTGTATGTCTCTTTTGTTCTTGTAAATACATAGCGCAATATTTTTCCTCCATTTACTTGACATTTTCTTTGTTCTCAACACTTTGTTGAACTGTTAGGTGTTGAGAAAAAAGACGCTCTTATACCCATGTGTGTAGGACGCCAAAGGATCACCATTACGTTTGACATAAATCTTTAGAAAAGTTATCTCATGGGTGTGGGACTTGACTTTTCTAGAGATCTTTGTCAAATTTAATGGTAATCCTTTGGGGTCCTACACACATGGGTATGGGAGGGTCTCATAGGATCATTACTCTTTGGATAAAATGGATTAATTTTCCTAAATTAGTTACTTTTTATAGGAATCCTAAAATCTTTGAGAAACCCATGTAACATCCTCGCACTTTGAGAAAGTAATATATTAGTATTATAATAACGTAGCACTATTATACTTACAATTACATAACTATAAATATCAATATAATTAAATTTAATATTTTTAAATTCTATAATATTTTTGATAGTTATTATTCATTGCCAATCTCGTTTATCACAATATTTCATAATCAATAACTTATAACATCATTAGTTTTAGTTAATCCCGCTACAGTCGGTCATGCTGGTTCCAAGCTGGGAGAAAGGTAGAAGATTGTGTTAAGTTAGCAGCTAGCGTAAAACTTTTGCCACATCAATTTCATGAATCCTGATGTAATGAGCTAACCCCAAAAAGTTAGGCTAAGGCTCAGATGGTGATGATGATAAACATTATTAATTTTAATTTTATTAATTATAATTATAATTATTATATGTTACTATTAATTACTTATGAAATTTTACTTAATGAAAATTTAGTGAATATTTATTAAATCAATTGCAATTATTTATAAAAAAATTATATAGTTTTAATTTTAGAGCATGAAATTCTTAAAAGCATTATGATTATAAAATCATTGGAATCATAATTAAATATTGTGTGTTGTACTCATGTAAGTAATTAAATAATTATTTATTAATACTCACAAAATTATGACTATTATGACTTCATAATCAAAATAGTATTATTATAAATATTATTATTACCATTATTATGATTATTTATACATACTTATAATAGCAATATGAAGATTTATCTTACAATTACTAAATATAATCATAATTGAATTAATCACAATTTAAAGAATATGTTTTTTATATTATTGAATTTCTATATAAATGTTTATGCACTATGACAAATCACATTAACAATTCACTCACTATGCAAAATATATATATCTAATAGCACAAAGATATTTTCTAGCAAATCTCTTATACGCTGGTCCTTCACCCTATATTGTATATTTTTGGGGTGGGGAGAGTTTGTATACGGTATCATACATTGCTGGAAATAATTGTTTTGGTATTAGAAGGTGAGTCTATGCTTATATTTAGTTTTCCCTCATTTGGATTATGATATATATATATATATATATTGGAGGAGGAGACCCCCGAAAC
>NW_006499435.1:6082501-6099664 GCF_000471905.2 Amborella trichopoda
CTACTACCCCCCTTTTCCCCTTACCCTACTCGTGTCGTTAGTAATATTTAGGTTCGTAGTTCTACGTCGTCTTTCGTTATACGTCACTCTCTCTCTCTCTCCTCTCTCTCTCTCTCTCTCTCTCTCTCTCTCTCTCTCTCTCTCTCGCTCTCTCACACTTTCCTTTTTATCTTCATCGCTCTCCCTTAACTCTCCCTCGTTCTCTCGATGTTGCGGATTTTTCCCATTAAGCCTTCACTCTTTCAGTTCCTGATCACCTCCTGCAGTACGACCTTTGCGACTGTTAAGACTCTAAGGCTGCTAAGAAAACTTTATAAAATCTGAAGTGTTTGTATTATTTATTTTTATTGGGTTTTGTTCAGCTATGTTATAAAGCCTCTCTCTGTTCCCCTTCTCTGTCTCTATTGTTTCATATTATTCTTTCTTCGCATCATCATTGTATATTGAGTACACATGCTGTGGGCTGCATCTTCTGTTCTCTTTTGTAACTTTTATTTTATTATTACAAAGTTAACCTTCTTCTTCTTCTTCAAAAAAACATTTTATCATTTTTGCTGTTGCATATCGTCTTCTGCTTCTCATCTTCGCTTACATAAGGTTCATTGCTAGATGTATGTTTTTCAAATGCATAGAATTGAAACTTGTGCTCTTGAGAGGGTGTTAGCTGCTTTATACCTATTTTTAATCATTGAATGTATTTCATAAAACGTATTAGAAAACCAAAACCAATTCGGTTTTATGTCAGAGGTTAACAATTGGGACTATTTTCCTACCTAGGCAAGTGAGTGAGTAGTTTAGGGCAAAGGAAAATGACCTCCAAATGGTCTTTATTGATCTAAAGAAAGCTTATGATAAAGTACCTCGATATTTAATTTCGTGGGTATTGGAAATGAAAGGGGTTTGCAGATGCTACATGGACTTGGTGAGAAAATATACAAGGGTGCGCTAGGTAGTGTGTGGACAATTAGTGGAGCGATAAGTCGGTTTTCAGTGACAATAGGTCTATTTTAGGGTTCGACACTGAGCCCAACTCACTTTGTCGTAGTTATAGACGACTTAACTAGGCACCTACAAGATGAGGTACAGTGGTGTATATTTTTCGTGTCAACATAGTTTTGATTGATGAGACCCGAAGCAACATCAACACAAAGTTAGAACTTTGGAGGGATGCTCTAGAATCTAAAGATTGTAAACTTAACCAGACTAAGACAGTTTATGGAATGCAAGTTTAGTAATAACAGGAGTAGAGACAAGGAAGTAGTTACGATTGACGGCCAAGAAACACCAAAAAGAGCGCACTTCCATATCTTGAGTCGATAATCTAGGCAAATAGAGAGATTGAGGAAGGTGTCGCACATAGAATTAGAGCTGGGTGGGCAAAGTGGAGATGTGCAACCAAAATTTCATGTGATTGCTGTATACAGATGAAGTTGAAGGGCAAGTTCTATAGGATAGCTGTGAGACCAGCTTTGCTTTATGGGGTGTAATGTTGGGCGGTCAAGAAACAACCTACCCATAGGATGGGCGTGGCTGAGATGAGGATGTTGAGATAGATGAGTGGCAAGACAATTATAAGATGAGAGAAAGTAGAGTTAGTTGGGCTGGCTATTTGTAGCGCTGACTCAGTATAACACCTGTTGGGACGAAGGTGAAATTATATTAATAGCCTTGTAATAATTGCAAAAACTCTTGAGGAGTGAATAAAGGCAACCAACATGAGCCCAATCAATGACATTACGAGAGTCGCCTCGATGATTAAATTGATACACCAGCTGGGTTGAAACCTCGTCACAGCTTCGAGTAAGGCAATAGCCTCCACCCAATCTGAGTCTTCTTGGCCAATGTGGATGGAGAAAGAAGGCAATTACTATTATAATCTTTAAAAACACCTCCTACTCTGTATGGACCTGGGCTGCCTGAAGAACAACCATCGATATTGGCCTTAATGGTGCCTTGGGATGGAGGGATCCAAGTGCCTGATTGAGACGGCTTTTAGATTCTCGAGTTTGTGATTTGGAGCCAGTTATTTTGGAAGTTAGAGATGGAAGCCCAAAAGGTGGTGAGTGTTTTCAACTTTTCCGCACTCCTTCCAAATAGACCATAAGATCGCTTGGATGGAGGCTCTTCACTAGAAGGTCCCTGCCCTGGTAAAACGGGGCCAGATGTGCACAACCAAAAGGGCTTTAATATCAGGGGGAGTGACCCACATGTAATTTAAGTCCCTTGAGTGCTTGCCCCAAACTAATTGTGCAAAGTGACAGTGGATGAAAAGGTGGGAGTGAGACTCCACTTCTTCCTCACACATATGGCACCTGTTGGCAAGGATAAAACCTCTTCTTTGGAGTTGATCTATGGTTAGGTTTCTATGAAAAATAGAAGGGCAAGAAAAAGCTTGACGTCTTGGTCGAGTATTGGTTGGCTAAGCTTTATGATGGATTGTGAGGTTAAGAGGTGGTTGATGGTGAAAGATTTGTGGTAGGAGGCTACATGGAAATTTCCAGAGTGGTGTTTGGTCCAAATGGGTCTATCCACCCCAACTCCTGTGATGAAGACGGTGGATAAGTGTTTGAGGAGCCTAAGGAATAAGTCAAATTCATGGTCTTGTAAGGTCCTTCTAAAGATAGGAGCCCAGATTTGCTGGGTGTTGTTGGATGAAATTAGGTGGAAATTGTGGCATCAAGGTTAGTAGCCAGTGAAAAAAACGTTAGGCCATAAGTTTTGAAGGGCAGTGTCCGCAATCCACAAATTCTTCTAGAACAAGACTTTAGTTTTGAGTTGACTTCGTATCTGATGCACAACATGAAGCTATCCCTACAAGAGTATATATCAGGCCAAATTGTTAAGCGCCATATTTTTGGCTAAGGACATGCCACAAAAAGGAATTATTGGTTGGTGGAAAACCGCCACCACTACTTACCTAGTAAAGCTTTGTTGGTGAGTATGAGATCTTGAATCCCAAGCCTATCAGAACTTTTAGGTTGGTAAACCTTTTCCTAAACGATGCGGGGAATCTTTTTCTTAGAGATGTCATTAAACCAATGAAAGTTCCCCATGAGCTTGTTGAGGATGTTGATAGTGAGAGTAGTCATGATGAAGATAGATATGGCATACATGTGTATGCAAGGGAGAACAAACTTGATAAGGGTGATCCTACCTCCTAGGGAGAGGAATCGTCCTTTCCAAGGGGTTGATCTCCTCTGGAAATTCTCCAATATAGGGTTCAACAAATCTCTCCTAGTATTCCCAACACAAAGCGGGAGACTGAGGTATTTGGTCATAAGAGTATCAATATCACATCCAAGCCCATTTACAAGAAGTTGTAGATGATCTACCTAAACATTGATGCCTAACAATTTGGATTTGGACATGTTGACTTTCAAATGCGAAGCCAATTTGAAACATTTGAGGAAGGTCCAAAGGCTGTCAATCTGATCAGAAGTTGCTTTTAGGAAGATGAGGGTGTCATCTGCGTATTGAAAATCACAGATATGTTTCCCTTTTTTTTTTTGATGAAGTTGACGATTGTATTACTATAAATGAAGGGTATACATAAGTAAATGTCGAAAGTACCCACAGTCCGAGTCTCTCAACCAAAAAATAGGCCACTTAACAGTAGCTCTGTACAAAAAATAAGGGGGCTTATAACAGATGCCCAATTACAAGAAATGGTCCATAGCAAACAAGGAGATGGACCAGCGACATAACGATAGTCGAAGCAAGTTATGAGGGGGCTTCAGCTTGGGCCCTAGCACCGTCCTTAGCTAGTTGGTCTGCCAAGGCATTTGACTTCCTCCAGGTATGCATGCAAGAGACGACTATATCCTTGCAAATATGCGCAATTTCATCAAAAATTGAGGCGAAGTACTAGGGAGGGGGGGCATTTCCAGAATCCCAAGAGATTATGTTCTTGGCATCCCCTTGAAGAACAAATGTGATCCCCATGATTGGTCGAACCTCTATAGGCCCAATAGGAGTGCCATAGACTTTGCAAGCTGAGAGTCTGCGTGGCCTAAGTGCTCTGAGAATGAAGCCAACATATTGCCGCTGTGGCCTTGGAAGACCCCTCCAGCTCCAGCTGAGCTTGGGTTGCTAAGGGAGCATCCGTCGAAATTAAACTTGATGATGCCTTATGGGGGAGGCAACCAGTTGTTAGCTCTTGAGACCTGAGGGGCTTCAAGGTGGAGAATATTTTCCCAGTCACGAAGGAAAGTTGCCACCAAAAGTTTGGCCGAAAGTCTGGCAAAGGCCTTGTGATTGGAAACTTCAAGGGTACCTCTTTGAGAAGAGGTTTCAAAACCTTCATGGGTACCTCTTTGAAAACTCTAGAAATGGACTTGCTGAAGATCTCAGTCATAATAGGAAAGGGGACAATGGGCCCCCTCTATGCAAGCCTCTAGTTGGTGAGTAGTATCCTTTAGGTGATCCATTAGTATGCCCTGAGAAGGAGGTAGAAAAGATGCAAGCTTGGATCCACTAAATGAATTAGTGATGGAACCTCATTTTGGAAAGGATTTGGAGAAGAATCGACCATTCTAGTGAGCATAAGCCCTTTCCCAATCGAGCCTGAAAAGGAGACCAGGTTTCCTAGATTGACGATAGTCATGGATAGCTTCGTGAGCTATGATCAAACTATTTAGAATCTACTTGTTGTGAACAAAACCACTTTTATTATGGGAGACTACTTGATCTAGGACCAGTTTGAGTCTAGAAGCAAACATTTTAGACAAAATCTTGTAAGAGGAATTAAGGAGGCTTAAGGAAGCTTAGTTTTGGTTTCCACAAACCCACCCAAACCAGAACCATTGAATCAAACCAAAACCACCTAGACATTTTACCACTCTGTGCCATGTGCCACGTGCCGCATACATCCATCCCCTACCCTCACGAACCTCTTACCTGACCCAATGACACTATGTGACATGGCACATCTCAACCATCAAGAAGCATTAAGATCTTTTAATTCCTGCCACCTTTCCTTTCCCATTACCTCCCTATATGATCCCTTTTATTATCTCTCATTGATCCCCACCCTTCCCTGACGAGTACATTTAGGAATCCTTCCCCATGTACCACTTCCAAGGCGCCGCATCATTACCCCCATCGATCCCCACAGTCTTAAAAATCACCACAGCTAAACCAGAACCTAGCTACAAGCTCTCCTCAGGAGTCTCAATATTCACCATAAGTCCCTTAATTTTATTTGGCAAAGGTAGAACACATTGAATGCAACATTCCTCACTTTGAAGAGATGCTTCAACAAATGTGTTTCTCCTATGAAGGCCCCATCTTAGACCTCTCCAGGTTCTACAAAAACAATGCCCATTAGGTAAATTCAAAGGGATGAGAGAATTAATTTATTTATCCTCAGACCTTAACCTAGATGACACGATGGCTCTGAGTTGGCCCACATTTCCCTTCCCCCGACCGTTTCCTCTCCTCATAGACGCTACCTAAGTGTCATGGCCCCTCTATTACCACCCCTAATGACGATCCTCATATAGAATATTAAGGGGATTGGGGACTCCCTAAAGAAGTCTACAGTGTGTGCTTTCTCCTCTCAGTTTCAACTTGACATTTTCGCTTTATCTAAGACTAAATCTGCCCAACCTAGTCTTCATATGGTTAGGAACATTTGGGGTTGGCGACCATGTCAATGGCTAGTTTTGGATTCCTTAGGTGCTTCGGGAGGAATGTGGGTCGTTTGGGATCTCACTATCCTTGCTGTCTCTTCTAGTTCCCTAGGTCTTTTTTCCATTACTATTTTCTTCTATAGGATTTTTGATAATTTTCTTTGGAAGTTTACTTTGATCTATGGCCCTAATAGAGCATGCTTTACACTTACTTCTTGGGACGGACTCAATACTATTGCCAATTCCCCCCCAGACCTTGGGTTCTGGTGGCGATTTCAACGTCATCAGATGGAGCCTTCAGTCTAACGGCTGCCATGATATCTCCCATTATATGGCTGACTTCTCTTCAATCTCCCTTAATTTTCTCATAGACATCCCCGTCAATGGTGCCTCCCAATCTATGAGATGAGGATGTTGATATGGATATGTGGCAAGACAAGAAACGATAGAATTCAAAATGAATACATCCAAGGGAACTTAGGGGTGGCTCGAATAAACAATAAGATGAGGAAAGTAGACTTAGTTGGTCTGGCAATGTGCAACGTCAACCTAGAACAACACTGGTTAGGAGGGTGATTTGGTTCAGTGGAAGGCCTTAAGAGGGCAAGGGGAAGGCCCAAAAGGACATGATGGAAGTAGTGAGAAGAGATGTGATGACTTATGGTCTGACTAGGGGTATGGCCCTTGATAGAGTAGAATTGTGGAACGTGACTTTTGTAGATGACTCCAAATAGTTGGGATAAAGCTCAAATGATGATCATGATGGTGATGAATAAATTGATAAAAGTCACATTTATTTTTGTATCCCTAAATACTTCTTGTTCATCATCTTATGCTTGTGAGAGTGGCCTCGTCCCACATATGAATACAATGCGCAAATAAGTAAATAAACAATTAAGGGGAGTGGTTTAATGCGATTATCTTATGATAATGTAATCAAATACACTTTAACATACTATGCTAGGTGCATTTGATGAACCAAAAAATTTCACTATACACTCCTATCACTAGGATGAACAATCTCCCTTAAACAAAAAAAAAAAGGATTTTGGGAAATCACCTTAGGGAGTGATTTCCTGTAAGAGCTTATAGGTCTTACTGAGGGTATGGTCGTTTGATAGAGCAGAATGGCAGAACAAGATTCATGTAGCCGACCCCAAATAGTTGGGATAAGGCTCTGATGATGATGGTGATGACCTGAAGTAGTGATTTTTTAACTTGATGAACCTAGGCCATCCATTTGATGGGTTGATTAGGTCTAGGCCCTAGAGCAATTCTTTTTATCACTGATTTTTTATGGCCTTATCATCATTGATATACAAATTTGAAAAAGAAAATATTGATTTTGAGTTCGTATCGGCTGAGATCTCAACAATCACAAAATGAATGGTATGGATCCTTCCTCAGAGAAGGACGTATTTTTCCTCATTTCTAGGGCACAAATTCAAAGTTTTCGTTTTTGGGATTGATTATTGAGATGAAGAGAGTGTGTGTGCAAATTTTATGATCACACAATCGTCATAAATATGGTTTTCTAAAATAGCAGTTTCCTTATATCTATACTATCTTATTAAGCAACAGTTAAGGGGTGGACACATGTTGCAAGAATAGAAAGGCATGCTATCATTAAGATAATGTGGGGCAGGTTAGTGAGTTTTGAGGTAGACTATATAGGATATTTTTCCATTTTTAAAACAAATAAAATCCCATCTTTTAGGATAGACAAAGATGTCATAGAAGAGAGACTTGGATAGAATTTTCAAAAAAAATATAGAAGTATTTTTTTTCTTTTTTGAAGTGTATGGAGGTATATCTTTCTAGATTTTTTGAAAGAGAGAGAATAAAAATCTAAAAAAAACCCTTGGCTATTAGAATCCTAAGGAAATCCCAACTTTAAGGAATCTAGATAATCGTCATGTTATAAAAATTCTCTAATATTTATAAAAAATCTCTAATACTAAAAACAATATAACTAAATATAAAGATCTTCTTAAAAGTAGACAAGTAAAGAATCTCTCTTTCTCTTTCTCGCCTATCCAAATCTCCTAATCCTAGTTCAAATGCCAAACCTATTCCTAATCTTTTAAACCAGGGGAAGTCTTTTCATAATATTTTAAATTGTAGGTGAAATCTCTATCATATGTTCTCTCACAAGTCACAACACCCTCTACCTCTGTTTCCTACTTCCCTTCAAAACTATTCATAATCTTTTAAACCAGGGAAGTCTTTTCATAATATTTTAAATTGTTGGTGAAACCTTTATCATATGTTCTCCAACAAGTCATAACACCCTCTACCTCTCTTTCCTACTTCCCCTAATGTCATCTTCTATGACGTTTCGTAGTATTTCTCTTTTTCATTTATTCAAAAAATATTTGCTCTTTTACACATTTGCTTCTTCGTCACTCTTCACCAACCATGCAAATGAAGGTATGCCTCAGTTGTTTTATTTATTTACTAGTTCAGCTTAAATGCAATACATTAATATTATCTACTACTCCTGTTAAATTTTCATTCCTTTATGTATGATACTCTTTTTTTTTAATGAATAATTGTGATAGGTGTCTCATGGGTTATCAATATTTTTAATTTCACGTTGGTAATGTTGATTGAAGTGCGTAAGAGGTCTAATATTTCTACTTTTTTTTTAACTATTTTGTCCATTAAATTTTATACTTTATGGATAATTATCATTGTTATTTACTGAAACTTGTAATTTGTTGACCATTAATATTGAGATGTTGATTATTGTATGAAATGTATATTGAACTCCACTCTTATGTTGCAATGTAGATTGAAGTCCTTCAGTTAATCTAACTTGGATGGTAGCATATATCCTTTTTTTTTTCATTTATATAATTTTTTCTAGCCGGCCCCAGATAGTTGGGAAAAAGCTTTGATGATGATGATATAATTTTTTGTTTTTGTTTCAAGTCTTTTAATGTATTTTTCTTATGTGTAAATGAAATCTTGAGGTAGAGGTGGATGTTTGTTTAAGGATGGAGTTATGCACAATTTGGTTGTAATTTAACATTTAAGGTTGGCCAACGTGTGCACTTTTATATTTTTATTTAAATTTTTCCTATATATTTTTGCTGTGCAATATTTCATATGTTGTATTTTTGAATTTTCAAATTCTTGACTCTCTTTTGTTGGATAATCAAGATGATCAATAAAAAAATACCATGTATTTTCCCCTTTTTAATACATAATATTAGAGTAGGACTTATGCTTTAGAAAAAAGAGAAAAAAAACAAAACAATAAGAACATCACTCTCTCGAGCTCTCCATCCTTTTCTCTTCTGCTCTTATCCGCCCTTACTTCTGCCAATCCCCTCTCTGTCAACCTTATCTCTCTGATTACCCCTCGTCATCTACCTCCGTCTTATGTCTCTCCATACCGTCCACCCCCCCCACCCCCCTCCCTTCTCGCTCTCAATACAGCAGCTAGGTTAGTAAGGATGGGAGTTCTGAAGACCTCATGCACTACAGCAACAAATTCAGCATTCTTTCCTCTGAAATACCTTCGCCATCAAAAGCTCAATTCTTTCCTCTATTCTCTTCCTGTCTCACACTCCTACCCTCTTTTCTCCTTCTCTTTCTTTAGAACTCATTTCTTTTTCTTTCTTGGTTGCTCTTCTGTTCTTCTACTACTCTTTCTTATCTATCATACACTTTTCTTTTCTCCTGAGCCTTCTCACCATGGGGCTCTTTTTCTCAATGTAGCTCTACATTTTTAATGACCCTCTCTCTCTTCCGTCCATCACCACTCTCTTCTAAGGTACCTTCTCACCTCGGACCCCAGCCCGTTTCTTGCAACGATGCCAGAAAGCTTTGAAGACTCGCTGTCTACTTAGAAGACCCTCCGGCAGATTCTGGAGTCTTTTTAATTTTTTTGCAGTTTCGTTTTCGCCATTTTTGTAGCAATTCTAATTTCTTTAGATTAGTCTCGCTCCTCCCTCCTCCTCCCTTATTTCTCTGTTGTCTTTTGTATTCCGAGCACCCAGTTTTTGGGATGCTGTTATTAGTTTTTCTTTTATGTACATCTTTATTTTATACATGTAAGTTAACCTTCCTCCAAAAATAAACAAGTTGTCAAAATGTTTTTTTATAAAATATGGATATTAATTATTTTTGTATTCTTTAAATATTTTGTTCTTACATTTTTAATTACTTTTTCAATGTGGAACACACATATATCCACTATTACAATGAAATTGTGACTTGAAATCACTCCCAATAAATAAATTACTAAATAGTTAAGTAAATGCATAAAATAAACAAATGTGTGCCTTTGTGCTGGTGTTTATGCACGCGCGTGTGTATGTATGAGAGAGAGAGAGAGAGATTGCATGCGTGCGGTGATGAAGATTTAGAGAGAGAGAGAGAGATTGCATGTGTGCGGTGCTGAAGATTGCTTCCATTGTACTTATTTTTTTGTACATTATTTGGTGGAACTTATTTGCTTTATTAAACTTTGATGAGTAGACTTTTCAACGTCCAGCTGGCCAATGTCTTCTGTGACGGACTATCATCTCCTTTTGGGAAGTTCTACCACGCAGCTGTCATTGCATACAGTTGCCAATAAAACTAAGAGGAGGTTAGTTCAATTATATTTTGGTAATTTCAATGCTATATATTATTTGTTTGTTTGTTTATTTATTTATGATGATCTCTTGATTCATGCTTGCTCTTTTCATTAGTTGATGTGTTTGAGATCTTTTGGATTATGTCTTGTGCTTTTGATCTAGTGGTTATGATTTATTTTCTTATAGTATCGACTTTCAACAGAAAAAAACAATTGTAATTGATTTTTGTGTTTATCTTGCCCATTGTTCGAATTTGGGATTCAAAAAACATGGGGTAGTTTTCTTTGATAGGTATCATAAAATGTTTATGGTGAAGTACTCAAAAGTGTTGAAATTGAGGCTTATGTTTATTGCATTTTTCAACCGCTTGGCATTATCCAGTTCATTGTATTTATGTATTGGATGCCTGTGTTAATTGAGGTATCAAAGTGGAGTTCCGTTTAGAATAGTATAATAGGATTTGCATGATTACAAGAATTGGCAGCTCACAAGTCAAGTGCTCAATAAGTTACACAATGTTGGGGTTTTCTGGCCTAAAGCCCATGTGGGCATGTAAATAAGATTCATAGTGGATTGTAGACTTAAGTGGGAGTGTGTGCGTTGGTTGACTGACCTAGGGTTAGGCATTTTATAGCCCTGGTCATGTCCAAAATCCTTTCTCCTGAGCATATGGCACTATTGTAGAGGGTTTTTAGGTCATATGTGGTTGAGGCCAGAGAGATTCCTAAGGATGGTTTGTAGGCCAAGCGAGCTTCGTGGTCTCCTATGTGAGGATTTAGGCCTGTGAGAGTAAGGCCTAAATGGTCAACAAGCTTTCTCATGGCATGTATGTCATGTTCACGTAACAGTCGTATATTGGGAAGCAACCTTATAAAGGGTACATGTACATGTGCATAGAGAGTCCCCCTTACACTAACGATATGTGCGTATGACTTGCTCGTAAGCGGGGATCTGTAATCCATATTCCGGACCATGGTTTCACTATATATTGGCCAGCTTTGACGAGTCAATCATGAGTCCCTACATGAGATTGTGGGTCATGGGTCTCGTTGGGTTGGTGTGAGAAGATAGTTATGGATCATGATTACTAGGTCAACTGGAGTGCCCTGACAATCACTTTTCTTGACTCATTGGTACCAATCCACTTTTTAGAAACTTTGATTTCAACTTAATAAATGTTTATGTGAATCTTAGAATTTTTGAGAAATTTTAAAATATCTTTCAGCAGTAAAAACCCTTAAAGGGCATTTAGATAATTTCTGGGTTTGTGGATCGGCTAGTAGGAACACATGTGGTGCCCCTGGATCCATCCACACACGTGTACGGCACCCACATGTGTGACATGAGGAGCCCATACAGGTCCACACGTCACATATAAAGTGGGACCCCCCTCCGCCCTCTCTCTTTCTCGAAATTATTTTTTAAAGAAAAGAGTTTGTTTCTGGTTGGAAAGCTTAAGGAAATCTTTGAAAAAGATTGTCAGTGTTTTGTGGGAGCAAATTTTTTTTTTTTTGAAAATATTCTTCGAATCTTTGACCAAACATTTTGACTTTGAATTTCTACAATCTTTGTGAGAAAAAAGGGAATTATTGGAATATATTTTTTGATTGGGCTTATCCTAGGGTGACTAGAAGTGGATGTGAGTCAGAGATTTAGGGGATAAGGTTTCTAGATTCCTCCCTAAACTATGATGGCTGATTTTGGAAGGGATAGCTCATATTTGTTTCTCTCTCAAATGAGTCATAATTGGATAAAGCATACCTAGACCCACCCCCTTTAAGGCTATACACAAGGGGACCTCTCCCATTCTCTACACAAGTTTCGAGCCTCTCTTTCTCCCTCTCTCCTCCACGCTACCCCATTCTCTGTATCTGTCTCTGTCTCTGTCTCTCGCTTTCTCTCCTCTCTAGTCCATAAGGGGTGGCGCAGACCACTCTCTAGGTAGCTAGGGGTTAGAAAGAGGGGTATGCCTAAACATAATTTGACCAAGGGATGTGCCATGCCTTAGAAAGGTCCCAGAGGGGTAAAAAAACCGAAATTCTTGTTTTTGCTCTCAAACCCTAGATCTGAAAGGTATTGCCTAAGGAAGCTTTTCGACGTAGAGAATTCAGTAGGGCCAATAGTATTAGAGTGATATCAGTTTGATAATCAGGTGTGGGATGTACCAAGTCCTAAGGGGGTGACTTAGGCAAAGTCAAGTATGTCTCCCCGGCTGTTCTAAGTTTGTTTTCAGTCATTTTTGCTCATGTTTAGTTCAATTTCAGGAAAATTATAGATGTGCTAGAATTCATAGTTTAAGTTTGTATTTAGCTAACTTTGCCATGCCTAGAGCATTCCTTGTAAGTGAAGCACTGTTGCGGCTGGCCATGTGCAACGTAGACCTAATATAGCACCGATTTGGTGGGGCGACTTAGTTCAAGTGGAAAGCGCTAAAAGGGCAAGGGGAGGCCCAAAAGGACACAAATGGAAGTAGCAAGAAGAGATATGGTGGCTTATGATTTGATTGAAGATATGCTTTGATAGAGCACATTGGCGGAATAGAATTCGTGTAGCCGACCCTAAATAGTTGGGATAAGGCTTGAATGATGATATTGATCAAGTCTGTATTTAGCTCCTGGATTGAGTCATTTATTATTTGGCAGTAAAAGGGAAGATCCTGAGTTGTATTTAGGTTTTTATTTCTTATTATTGCAACATTTTGTTGCACATGTAAATGGAATTCAGATGCATTAAAAAAAGAAAAGAGAAATTTTTATGATTTTACTACTTGGAATTCCACATAGTCACTACTTTCACATAGAACCAAAAAATGGGGTCTATAAATTCCCACAACAAAAATGGTGGGTCAGGATGCTCATTAGGTCGCTAAAGAAACAAAAAGGATGATTTGTGTACTCCCATAGTGACAAAGAGGTGGCAATAAACTCCTCATGGTGTGCATTAGTCTTGCTACCACTTGTGGTTGCCCTGTAGCACCCTCTTCTGTGAGGCACTTAGCAATCTGGTTGGCCACCCACCAAGGCCCTACTATCTCTCAACTCCAATATGCTGATGACTTGGTGTTTTGCATGGTTTATCCCCAAGTGGTTTGATAGACTGTGGCTATTCTTTTGTTGCGTTGAGATTTCCTCGGTTAAGGGTAACTATGCAAAAAAGCAAGTTGATGGGCATTGGTTTGACGTTTACATCATTTTATAACTTGCTAAAAGAATTGGTTGTGGATCGAACTCCTTGCCAAGCAAGTATCTTGAGCTTACATTGTGCATTAGGAGGTGTGCATTTGTTCGTCATCATCATGCAACTGTAGCCTTCTATTTCAATTGTTTATAAGTACAATCATTTTATAACATACGGTAGAATTTTATGTTATTATATTTAATCATCTTTAATAAATTTTCAAAAGTAGTGGGAATCAATGTTGTTCCATAGATGATAATTCGTTCCCTTGATTTTCTACTACTTTGTATGGAGTTGTAAAAATGCCATGGAGAATAAATTTGTAAAATTATTTCCAATAAGAAAGGCTATATAAAATTATTTTACCTCAGGGCGCCTGAGGTTCTAGGTGCCCACCTAATGTTTTCCAAATATTGCTTGGTGTTTTTCCGACCTCAACAAGATATTACCTTACATGCTCTCTGTGGTTGTGCCCTATGTATAGGGCTAAAGGGACTTAGACTTGATGCAGGCCTAAATCACTCAACTCAGGTGAGTCAATGGGCTCCACAAAATGCTACGTTGGTCCTACATGGACCACACTCCCACTGGAGGACAATATCAATATGGTCATAGTTTTTATATGCTCTCAAGGCCTTTGAGGGCCACAAATCCCAACATCTCCCACTGGCCTTTGAACGCCTTACAATCTCTCACCCCCATTACATTCTTAGGCCCAAGCCCGTTACAAGGAACATATTTGGGGAGCACATTCGCCACCAATTCTTAAATTACAGGATCCACTAACGTTGCCTTTGTGAAAGAGATTGGTGCCTCAATCTCGCTTGCTTGGATCTCGTCCTGAATGTGGTAGCCATCCACCTTGATGTGCTTGGACTGTTAATGAAACTGTGACTCCTTAGTCACATAGATTGCAGACTGGTGGTTCTAGAAAGTCCTTATGTACTCGCATCGCATTGGGTCAAATCTGAGCTAATTTAGGAATTTTTTCAACCACACTGCTTCTTTTGCAGCTAAATAACAGGTCACATCTTCGGATTCCATGGTGGACTGCTACAATATCCTGTTTCTTTGAATACCAAAGAACAGCTGCTCCACCAAGAATGAACAAGTACTTCAACAGGGATTTTGTCATCTCGGTATCCGTAGCTAAATACCGCTAGATCTTGAATATCCGAGCCACAAAAACAGTTGGATATGCAAATGCCCCCACTCAATCAAAAAATCCGCATTGAAACGGTAATAGCATTGAAAACATGGACTCTCTCTCTCTCAATACCATCATGGTCATGCCACGTGCTTGTTTAACAAACCTCACACAATATCATTCTTACCTGGGTTTGCAGACCTTTTTGTGAACCACAAAATTTCAATTGCACTTGCCTCTTGCTTGTATTCTTCTATGAACCAAGGGATCTAATCCACATAACATGTGTCAAGGAAACCAAGCAGATTTGGCCACCTTAGCCATTCCATATGGTTCACAATCTAGTTAGTCGATGATTTCAATTACAATCTTTCTGATGAAGGCGGGAACTAAATCATTGAAAAACGTGAGTTGAGATGTATATGTGCCTAATATCATATATATGAGCAACATTGATATGCTTACTAGCGATGCCCTTTAAAAATTTTCAAGGCTGTGTTTTTCCCTTTCAGCAAAAGTTTTGACTTTGGTGTTTATTTTAAAAGGAAATTGTGGAAGAGGGCCCACTGGGGCACAATTTTTACAAAACTTAATCGAATTTTTTTTTTTTTACAAAACTTAATCGAGCATGCAAGATTATCAGATATTTCAGAATCACAGTTTTATTAATCTATCTTGTCTCAACATTATCTGTGACTCTCAGTTTATGTAATTCGCTTTTCATATTTCTTGAAAAACAACACAACACTCACAAAGATGACAAGGTTGTTTCTGATATTCCTTTTTTTTTATGTGTTTTATTGTTCTGAGAAACCTACTGAATGGAAGCGTTGCATGGATGGAATTATATAGAAAAAAGAAAAGGAAAAAATGTCTCGTGTTTTCCTTTTTGACTGAAAAAGTTTCACTTTTGGAAAGAGAGGGGCCAGTGGTTTTGGAGGACTCACTAGCAGAAAAAACTTCTTAACAGACTATTTGGCTCCATAACTTCTTTTGTGTCCCTGTTATCAAATTCTCTTTGCTTTTCCTTAGACAAATCTCCTAGGCCTTATAAACAACCGGCAATCTCCTTATAAGCCCGAAAGCCCAAACCAAAGAACCATATGGATTGTTGTGCAAGGCTTCCTTTTGCTTAGCTTCTCTCAATCCATTATTTTGTGAAAAGATAGATGTGCCCTGAATGGATAGTCCTTTTAAAAAGTAGAAGTGTGTAGCAAAAGATGACATTGACATCTATTGGGGTCCTGTTATTTCTTGATGTCGTTCGAAACATATTTATATTGCCCGTGTTATGCATTATTTGGCATTGATTTCCTCGGCTCATATGTTCCTATTGGTTTATGTCACAACACTTCACTTCTAAGTTACCGGCCTATTTTTATCTAAGCTATGTTATTTAAGTCTAGCAGTTGTTTTTGTTAATGGTTTTCAATCTGGAAATGCAGAACTTGTTTTGATGACATGATATAAAAGGTGCTTTAAGGATGTTATCATATGGCCCTCTAACCAGATAGAATTGCTTCTTAAAAATTGTTTAAATGAAGTGTTTTGGTATTGTAACATCGAAGACCCTAGTATTCTAATAATAAAAGCATGGAGAACAACAGTTTAGGCCTATGTTCATCTTTTGTAGGATTGCACCGCCATGCGTTTTTATTTTATTTTTTTACTTATATATTTTTATTTATAGTTCTTGCCAGATTGACAATTACATGTTATTAGAGTTAATTGTTAAAACTTAAAATGTATGATTTTTCTAGGCATCCGATGCAGAAGGCTGTCCCAGCATTTATTATTTTTCTTGATTTCTTCTTTCTTTAGAAGTGTTCAGTCATAAAGTTAGTGTAGGATTACAGATAGACCTAATGCCAAATGAAAAAAATCTCTTGTGCCTTAATATTGACCATATGTTTTGGCTCTTAGGATTCCGAAAAGATGGATATCTCCAAGAGCTGCGGTTGTTCACAATTTTCATCTTCCGATGCGCAGTCTCGAAGTCAAGAATAGGTTTGTGAAATCCTATGTTAAGTATCTGAAGAAATCTATCCATGCTGTATACACTTACCCTTTTTTTTTTTTTACCAAGTATTGCTGGTTTTGAAATTGAGAGTGGCTCTATATTTTGTAAGTACCACTGAACTTTAACCCCTCTGGCCTAGACAACCTCCTCATGCCACCCGCTCTCTCTCTCTCTCTCTCTCTTATATATATATATATGTTATGTTAGGGTGCTCACACTATGGAGTAATTTATCATTGTACTCAACAATTTTGGATACCTCTATAAGCTTGTTTTGTACATGAAGAATTTTTTTAATAAGGGTATTTTTGGTCATTAGGAGGGTGTGACGTCATCCACATGGGGTGCGACATCACCCACATAGAATATTAAATGCCACTAGTGTGCTCCACGTGGGTGATGTTACACCCCATGTGGATAACATTACACCCTCTTATGACAAAAAATACCCCTATTAAAAAATTCTCTATGTACAAAACAAGGGTATAGAAGTGTCCAAAATTGTTGAGTACAGTGATAAGTTACTCCATAGTGTGTGAGCACCCTAGCATATATATATATATATATATATATATATATATATATATATGTGTGTGTAGTA
>NW_006499435.1:6101842-6123686 GCF_000471905.2 Amborella trichopoda
TATATATATATATATATATATATATATATATATATATAATGTGTGTGTAGATTATTCTAGGCTACACCATTCTAATGTTATTCTAGGCTACACCACTCTAATGGTGAAGTTCAAATTTTCTACTCCTGCATGTAAACTACCCTTATAAGTTCATAAATAACTTTTGATTATAAATTATTAGTATATTTGAAGAAGGATACTTTAGTCATTTGCACTCCCTCCAACATTCAACATCCAATTAAAAAGGTTTCTTTTGACTTTTTGAAACATGTTTGCATTTTTAGAGGCAATTTAAGATCTATAGATGCTGTTAGCGTGCGGGCTTGCCCGCGTGCTAACTTCTAATCACCACCGTCCCACTTTGTTGGATGGTGATGATTGAAAGATAGTCTTAATCACCACCTTGGACGGTGGTGATTGGAAGTTGGCATGCAGGTAAGCCCGCATATAAACTTTTTCCTTACAAATATGCTCGTTCTTGAAATTTTCAAACATGTTATTGCTGTTGTAGTTTTGAAATTTGTAAGGTATTTTTGTGGCAAAAATTTTCAGAGTAGCTTCCCCATTAGAGTAGTGTAGCCTAAAATATATTTGTGGGATTGGTGTTTGGAGCAATATAAAAGAGAGCCATTTGCTTACATGCTTCCCATTTGGTGATCTTTGTTAATGTCCTCCAATTGCAAATTACTTGTTTGCACAATATGGCTGGTGTGCTAAGTTATAATTGAAGCATGTTTATTGCATTGCTCTATTGGGGCTTATCTCCTGCATTTATATATGTTGGCCAACTGAAATAATTGGCTCAATTGTGTAGCTTTGCTTTTGCACATTGATGAATAGTTAAAAAGACTATGAAGCCGATGAGTATTTGCAATGATTGGTGGGTGCATTATTCATCCAAAAATTTAGACATTTGCAAAGTTCAATGGGAAGTTATTTCATATAGGGGTAGGGGCAACGCTTCTATACATCGGTGATATATTGTAAGCAGTTGAATAACATTATCTCATTGCTGTCTAATCTACTTTCTAAAATTCTACAGTTTTTAGGAAGCATAGGCCTTTCTCCTACTATACTGTGTTAGTTATATTCGGAATGGGGATCAATTTCTGTGATTTTTATAGATGGTAAAACCTAGAATTAGAGGCATTGGTATTCACACTCTAATTCTTTACCAGTTTTCTGTCTCTCTCTCTATTTCAGAATGTTTTGGCGAGTTTTGCATGAAAAGATAAATAATTGGCATGAATAAATATCTTTTTCTAGCTTTGGCATAAACAAAACAACATCCCAGTTTGTTTCATGCAGGACACCTGTAGATGAAATCAAGAAGCTTCGATTGATCACAGCAATCAAAACACCCTATTTACCGGATGGGAGATTCGACCTCGAGGCTTATGATGCCCTGATTCACTTGCAAATACTGAATGGTGTTGAAGGTGTTGTAGTGGGAGGTACCACTGGTGAGGGGCAGCTCATGAGTTGGGATGAACACATCATGCTTATAGGGCACACTGTGAACTGCTTTGGAAGCTCCATAAAAGTGATTGGAAACACAGGCAGTAATTCAACTCGTGAAGCCATTCATGCAACTGAACAAGGCTTTGCGGTCGGAATGCATGCCTCCCTTCAAATCAACCCTTATTATGGGAAGACGTCTCAAAATGGGCTAATCTCCCATTTCCAAAGTGTTCTTTCTATGGGCCCAACCATCATTTATAATGTGCCCTCGAGAACAGGCCAAGATATCCCTCCCTCAGTTATAAAGAGACTCTCCGAGAGTAGTTATTTTGCGGGTGTTAAAGAGTGTGTAGGTGATGCAAGAATCAAAGAATATGTGGATAGAGGCCTTGTGATATGGAGTGGCAATGATGATGAGTGCCATGACTCGAGGTGGGACTATGGGGCTCATGGGGTTATATCAGTGGCTAGCAACTTGGTGCCTAACTTAATGCATGAGCTGATTTTCCGAGTAAAGAATGAGTTGCTTAATACTAAGCTTTTGCCATTGATAAAATGGTTGTTTTGTGAGCCTAACCCTATTGGGCTCAATACAGCCTTAGCACAACTTGGGGTGGTGAGGCCTGTATTTAGGCTCCCTTATGTTCCCCTTCCAATTGAGAAGAGGAGGGAGTTTGTAGATATAGTGACAGACTTGGGAAGGCACCATTTTGTGGGAGATAAAGATGTTAGGGTTTTGGACGATGATGATTTCATATTATTAGGTCGATATTAGGGTTTTGTTGTGGTTTTTGAGACAATGCAAAGGTGCAGCAGCTTGAATTGGCGTTGTCAGTTTCGTAAGGTTAGGATGAATCATCAAATTTTAAAGTGTAAACATTTTGGAAAAGTTCTTGGAACCCATTATTTATTTTGCTTGCACTTTTTTGGGTAATTTTTATTCGGTCAGTTTCTGGTTGCCCACTGTAAGATATCTTTTCTTTTATTACTTTTCTAATTGCGTTGGATTTTAAACCACACCCACAGCCTCACAGCGAATGTCTTCCAATTTAGTTGTTGGTTTCAATTTTTAAATATATGATGATTCGATAATTTTAGATCAAAAAGTTCCTCTCAACTACTATGCTTTATGTGGTGATGCTAGACGGTAGTCTTTTTCCGTGAATTAATCTGCAACTTTTCTCGTCAATAAGTTGCCCTCAACTATGCTTTTGGAGATTAATCCACCCAAAATAGTACGTGGCATGACAAGACACGCATTACAATGCTACTCATGTTTTCTACATCAAATGTGATTATAGATAATTTATGGGAGTTTTGGATGGTCTTTTATATTAGGGGAAATATCGTGGGCGAATTCTGTGGCAATGTAATGCGACAATTCCATGTTAGTTACCTCGCATTATAAAATGAAAATTCTTTTTATTCAGATGATTTCAACTATCTGTTGAATTAACAGTAGGTCCAACAATAGGTTCTATATGTTGATCAAGCTATCTTGTCAGGTTTGGCAGGCCAGTAGAAAGCAAGCAGCTTAACAATAGAAATTTTAAAGGCAAGCAATCCCAAAACAGAATTTTTAAAAGCAAAAGCCTTAGTATGGCCGGTGGAAGTTTCTGACAGCAATGGTCGCTGGTATTACCCTTGGTACAACCATGGAATTTCGAACGCCTCTTGGAATTTTTGGCGATTACTGATTCAATCGCATGACAATAATATCCAGAATCAAATTAGAAGAAGGTGGCGGGAAATTAATTAAAGCTTGCATGCTCAAATCAAGTAAGCACATGACATTTAAGTATCTAACTATTGAGTTACCTTGAAAGCTCAATCAAGTAAATAAGAATGACTCTGATGCATGAGTTACCTAAAGAGCTCAAACCAGTAGGTTGGGTTCTCGTCTTTCGTTTGAATAGGTAAGCGTCAATAAGTTACCTACCCGTATGGTGAGGTTGAGCAACTAATTTCTTTAGAATCAATTTCCAAAATCATGTTCCTCGTACATTTTTTTTTTTGATAACTTCATGTTCCTCATACTTATTGTCAAATGGTAGAAAAGTATTTATTAGCAAAATTGGGCAGCTGAAATTCATGTTTAAGTAAAAATTGTTTTGTAAAAAAAATAATATATTTGATATATCAAATGTTTAATCAAAACCGATAAATTCCTGGTAGAAGAGTCTAGTGAGAGCATGTGATAAATTACCCACCAAAAGTATCCTGAACAATATTCAAAGTTTAAAACATAATGAGTACGTCAAAGTTAAAATAACACCTTATGCTTGTTATAGGCGCCTTTGGATATTGAATATCAGAACCACAAACAGGAATCAAATGACAATAGCTTCTATGAACTATTGGGAAGATCGTGGAGAACGTAACAAATGAAATCAACCTCAAATGACAGCATCCCTCTTGGAATCTATGCTAAATCTCTGTTGGAGGGCGTAAGTGCACCTTCTATAGTGTATGCTTGTCTGCAAAAGGTTATACTGAACACTCTGGATTAGACTGCTATTTTTCAGAAACAAGCAACTATTTTGTTCTTACCCATACGTATATCAGTTCCAGACGCTACCCTACATGGTCCATGATGACAGATTTTTACACCTTGATCTCCACCTCATTTTCTCCCTTATCTCTACAACATCGGCTGTAAAAGAGGTTTGCAGCCCAGCTCCAAGAAAAAGGAAATGGAGAGTTACGATCTTCGTGAATTTATGTATTGCCTGGCCTACTTCTCCGCCCGACTCGGTTAATGGAAGCAACTTGTCTCCGCCATTCATGAATTGGAACCTGCACGTCATTGATATCAAGGTGGGAAAAGTTGCATCTGTTGGAAAACGTTAAAGTATTGCAAGAAGTTGGATACAGCAAAATCCATACCGCTGGAAAACCTCCATAATCACCAGGCTCGGTGATGTCCTTTGTGACGCAACTGTTAGCTGCAAACCGTACCTACAGCTTCTTGGGAATCAGTACCTAGCTTCTGCACACAATATCATCAAAACTGCATACTAATATTGCTAGTGTGACCCAAATGTTCAACGGTTTTTTATAATCATGTAGCATAACCTTAGAAAAAGTAACTAGAATTTAATTGCAGATGTCTGATGTACAAGTCACTTTGGCTTTACTTCATTTCCTTTACTTTTTAAGAGGCCGGCTTATTTCATTTTAGCTGATGAGTTGTGTATGAGCCACTTGGCTCTAATTCATTAGTCTAAATCAAATTTACATTTAACAATTACAATATATAAAACAATGGAGCCAGGACGAGTTTTTCAAAATGTCCAACATCAAACATGTTGTCAAGTTGACACGGACAACATGCCTACACAAGGCAATACAGCAAATATATGTCTCCATGCGTGGATACCTCAACTCTTCATATAATCACTCATGCCATTCCGCATGGATGAAATAAAGATCGAATCAATAGCATACCATTTGTTTGTTGGTTGAAAGATACCACGTGAAAAAATAAATATATAAATGTAACAATATGTAGGAATATGAATCATATTAATATAAAATGTTCTTTACATCATCTGTAGCAATTATCTATTTTAATTAATAATAATGGCAATATTTTAGATTATTCTTAAAAGTGTATAACATGCATTATTGTATTAAAGGATATAAATCTATGTTGTCCATATAATTCATTATATTTATGTTTAAATTTCATATTCCCAAAAATCAATTGTAGGTTACAAGTGACTCCAACAGGATATGACTATAGTTATTGAAATTTGCGTGTCCATAAGAAGACACATATGGCTTGTGTTACATGCCATACCTCTGTCGAACTTCCAACCATATCCTGGTAACAGAGAGATTAGCAAATTGCAGATACGAACTACATAGAATGACATCAACAATCAACTGGGAGAATGACAAAAGCACATTTATACATACAATCAACAAAGAAAAGTCAAACAATAGATACAATCAAGTCTTTTCCAATGGGGACAATTTGAGCAAGGAAAAGCCAGCTAGTTGCAATTTATATGCCATATTGGCATACTATAATTTGTTGTCATTGATGTCCAGGTCTTGCTTTAACTAGTAGCTACTACTTTATGTAATATCATAGCCAGAAAAATAAATACTCAAATATATTTATTTCGGTTGATTGAATTAATACCTTTGAAGAAATTTTAACATGATCTCTTATGGCGACCTTCCCTCCCAATGTAACATTGTCCCCGATCCTGTCAATAGAGATGGGGGAGACTATAAAAGCAAATGCGCAAAATCCGAAAACTTAAGAGAGTTCTACCAAATTCTCATTATCACCATAAAAGGCATTGAACTTTTGAGGAAAACAAATGAACATGATACTTCAAACAATCCGACTTAAAGAAAAGATCACGTACATAACAGAACCTGCAACCCCGACTTGACCGCAAATGATGCAACATTTGCCAATGACTACATTGTGAGCTATCTGCAACATTAAGAATGATCGCATCAGTGATCTAAGAAGTCCTAGTAAACATTGGCATGCAATCCATCTGCACTACGAAACTTTGCTCATCATAAGCAAATAAATTTAGATGTCAGGGAAATGATCAGGCATGTGAAGACGCATGCAGGCAGTAGGACAACCTGGACTAGATTATCTATCTTGGTATGATCTCCTATAACTGTGTCTCTCCAACTGCAGGTATCAACAAATTGAGTGCTCAAAATATCATTGGCTAACAAAAATCGAATCTACATTCATTTATTTACATTTACAATTATTAGAAAAAACTCAAACAGTACAGTTTCATGTTTTCACGATCTATCCGATAACCTCTCAAGCAAAGAGATGGACTAAACTTTCTATGATGGTTAACATAAGGACGAAGAAATTAGAGGCCCACCTGCCCCGATCAATGCATGAATTAGCACCGATTTCCACATGGTTCCCAATTCTCGCATACAACAGCTACGGCACAGAAGCAATACAAGAGGCATCACTTATCTCAATGCAGCTGCATTTTCTAAGACTTTAGTCCCATTTTCGTAATTTCACTCAATTTTTTAGAAGAAGATTACTTTTGAAATGGAAGAATAAATCAAACCTCCATTTTCATAAATGTGATTTACAATAAAAGAAAAGTCAGATACAAATAATTAGAATATCACTAACTTGGGGTTTCTTCACCAAGTTTCCATGAGCATCCACCAGAAAGCCAAAGCCTGTTTAAAGGAGAGTCATTAGTACCTTATAATAAAAAAGAAAATCTGTTTACACAACTCTTCTAAGTAGTAATGCTGAATTTATTAATGGACTCATACATGCAAATGAAGAAGAATTACTTGAAGGAACCACATGCCTACTCTAGAAGATAAAAGAAAAAGTATCATCACTATTTCTAGAATGGAGAGCATAGAAAGTATTAAATTTAATGATAAAGCCTGATATGAAAATGCAGAAGGATTCATTGCAAAGCACAATTCATCTGTCCCAAAAAAACCAGCTACACACACAAGCCACTGAATAACATTCTCCACAAGCCACAGCTTCCATGATAGGAAGGACTTCAAGTGAGGGTAAACACCATTGTTTTGCAAGTAAATGGCTACCCATCAAGAGCAAACAGTAAGTACACCAAATGATATATCATACCATTCATATGCTCCAAACTGCTCAATCGAATTTGGATGGTTGGTATCACAGGAGTCTTTAATTTTAATTTTTTTTATAAATAACATTGGCTAATTAGAGGCGTGTGCTTCACACCATCATGCAGCGAATCAAAATATAATAAAATATTTCACATAAAATAAGTTGATCAGAATAACACCTGAAATATTATAGGCGTTTATGTGGAGTACTGTTTTATTTCTTTATCAGGTGCACCGTGCTAAGGTACACACCTCAAGCAAGTAAACGGGATAGGTAAAAAATAAAAAATAAAATTTAAACATTATCAGATAACCATGGCAATCCAATGAAATTTAGATAGTGTTGAGCCTATGAGCACCCACTATAGAAATTCACTCCAAGCAATTTTTTGAGTGCTCTGTGTGTGTGGCTGGCAAGATGATGCAATAAACTGTGGTCTTTGATGATCCACTTCAAAACATTTCTACTTATATTGCACCTACATTCAGAATAAAGAAATCTAGGGTCTAACATGTTAACTATAATATTTAATAAAAAATAAAACTCAACCATAAGCATAACCAAAATACATCAATGAACAAGTAAGGAAATATTATTCAATATGGAATGCTACCAATTTACACAAATGTGGTCCATACAAGAAAAATGATGGCCTCAATGGTCTTTCTTTTCTCACAGAAGGCTAGACTAGAAGCACCCTATGTGGAGCATGTGGTGCTAAGGTAGGTATGAAAGGTGTGGCTATGTAGAATTCTGAAGTATAAATTCAAAAGTAATTTCTCAAAAAGAATTCAAAAGTAATTTCTCTTATCTTTATCAATAACTGGATTCTATACTTATAATTGCCATAATAAATGCAAAAATAGAAAATAAACACGCTACAATCTAGGATCTTTAATTCTTACTGCCAAAAGAAAATTTATTCAAAACTGTTTTCAAACTTATAATATGAATTCCAATACAATTAGGAATTCTAATCTCAGTAGGAGTCCTAGTCCAAGTAGGAATCCTAATTCAAATAGGATTCCTAATACAATTAGGACTTCTAAAATAAATATGAATCAATAACTGAATTAAACTGATAAACAAGATTGGGACGACTTATTGCACCTTTGCCTAGTGTTATCCCTTTAGGACTTAGCAGATCCCACAGCCAATTACCAAACCGACGACACACTTTGATCCTTTACTCTAGCTGAATCCTCTAAACTGGGAAGCACCTCTAGAATAGCCCATCACAAAACCATGGGGCTGAGAGCATAGGCTACTCTAATTAGGGTTTCTTATTTTAGACCCTTTTAAAAACCTTTGGGGCAACCCCTTAGCCAAGATAAGGCCAAGTGTGCCCCCTCTATACACCCTATGTGATGGGTGTAGGGGTGGAAACGGGTCGAGTCTGGGTGGACCCGGACCTACGATATTCCACTTAGGATTAGGATTTAGTTTGACCAAAAGATTTGCTGGTAGTCTGTGACATGAAAGAGAAACAAACCAGAGTCATCCATATCTGAAATCAACCATCATGATTTAGGAAGGATTCTAAGAAATTCATCCCCTGAATCTTTGTCCCATATTCACTTCTAGTCAAACTAGAATAAGACCAGTCAAATCTCATCTTCTATATTGACTAGAGTTTCTTTTTCTCTCACAAAGATATTGTAAAATTCAAAGTCCAAAAGTCATAGTAATATATTTTTCAACCAACTAAATATTTCAAGATCTTACTTAGTATCGTTGAGAAGATATCCCAAACACGTGGGAGATCTTTCCCATCCTCCAGGGGTCCATAAAGTCTTAGAAAGAAGGGGGGCATCCCACTTATGTGGGGTGCATGGCGCATGTGGGCCCCATGTCCCACTTCATATTCGTCCCGTCACATGTGGGGGTTGGCCCCCACGTGGGTCCCACAATACACCCACAAATCTCCAAAATATTAGGTCTGCCATTTTTAGAGTTTTAGTGCATAAAAACAAATTTTAAAATATCTAAAATCACAGGAACATTAATAAAGTTGAAAATGGTATTTATGAAGTTCTAGAAAATTCTAAAACACTTAAAAATAGCTTTAAAAGTAAATTGGTACCAATGGGTCAAGAAAAGTGATTGTCAGGCACTCCACCATGCTAGAAACCGAGATCCACAACTATCTTTTAAAACCAACCCAACTGGATCATAACCCACAATCATGCATATGGGCTAATGATTGGCCCATCAAAGCTGGCAAAAAAACAGTAGAACCACGATCCTAATATGTGGATTACAGGTTCCCCCCAAAACAAGTCGCATGCATATGTCACCATAGTGCAAAGGGGACTCTCTATGCAAATGTAAAGGTATCCCTCTATAGGTTGTTTCCCAGAATGTGCCTGCTAGATGTAAATGTTGTGCGTAAGTTTTTTGAGGATTTGGCCCTCACTCTTATAAACCTCCCTCTATAGGTTGTTTCCCAGAATATGCCTGTTAGATGTAGAAGTTGTGCATAAGTTTGTTGAGGATTTGACCCTCACTCTTTATAAGCCTGCAACCGCACATAAGCGACTATGAAGCTTTCCTAGGCTACAAACCATCCCTAGGTATCTCTCTAATCTCAACAAGGGATGTCTATCCAAGAAACCCTCAACAGTAGTGACTAGGCTAGGGGAAAAAGGGGTTATGGACAATAACCCAGGCCATACACCACCAAAACCTAGGTCAGTCAACCAACATGCACTCCACTGAAGTGCACAATTCATAATATTTATTATATTTACATGCTCTCACAGGCTTTAAAGGCCACAAACCCCAGCAAGGTGGGCCTATGATAACAGAAATTAGGACTTTCTTACTAAGGGAAAGAATGATCACATTCTCAAGGGAATACCATGATGCTCTACTTGGTCTTACACAAAATGTTGAACAAGCACAAGCCAAACTTAAAGAGCACATCTACTGAAGGCGCCAGCCACAAGAGAGCTGTTAAGCCAGCTTTACCACCCACAGCAGTCAGCCAACGCGTGGGTGTAATGGTTGAGCCAAAACTCAACAAGGCCCTCACAAAATCTCAAAATAAGAAGATGGTGAAACCCCACTGGGGAATCATTAAAAAAAATCAAATAAAAAAATCAAATGAAAACCCAAAATGGCATTCGAGACCTCCTATACAGTTAAAGTCGAGCTGGTGTTCAAGTTAATAAAAGGGCATAACTTGACAGACCACAAATGACTTCCTTGCATAAACACAAAGGACCTCAACCATCAGTACTTCAAAAGTCAATAGTGGAGGAAACAAAATTTGGAGTCTAAGGAACCTCAAAATACCAAGGGCAGTGCCCAACACTCTCCAAGATGCAGGCCCACTAAAAACTCCAAAAAATCTCTCTTTGTATTTGTTGGGTGTGTTTTTAGTCACATATGAGACTAATTCTAACCAACCTTTAAAAAGATATCGATATGGAAAGCACAAGCCTTTAACTGACGCTTGATAGAGGTGCTAATAAAAATGTGAGTTTTACAACAAACGCTGGGTAAGCTGTTTTATAACAAATGCTGGATAGAAAATATATAAGTTCAACAAGCTTAGCTTTTGAGATATATCTTGGATGATAAACATGTTTCTTAGTCACCATGTAAGACTAAATGTGTTCTAACGAACGCTTGATAGACTAAAGATGTCAAATATATAGCGAAGGTTGTAACGCACGCTGGATAACTGTCTTAACAAATGGTTGATAGGAAATGAGCATGGTTCTTGATAACACGTGGCTCAGATATGCCCCATGATATGAAGATATGAAAGATATGATATGGCCATAATACCAAGATTCATCATACGGACGCCCCAATATGCCTTCAGAGTCTTGACTCGTTAGTCTGTCCCTATATCTCCCGACTTACGATCGATAAATGATATGATACCAATAGCTCGTTAGTTAAGCATGTTCAATTTTAACTTACGGTCGATGATAGAAGATATGAAAGCCATCTCATTGTGAGACAAGTTCTAGGATACATATGCTCCCAGTGTTTCAAAAAGCGCTAAGCGGTCGGGGGGGGGAGGCAAGCGCCTAGGTGGGCTCCCAGTAGAAATTTTTTTTTTTTAGGTTTTCTCTCTCTAAAATAGCCTTTAATGGGTTTTAGGTTTCAAATGAACCTAAAACCCATAATTTTTCCTTTTTAGTATTAAAAAAATGACCCAAAATACTCTCAAGGAGCCGCATTTTCGCCCTTGGGTGGGGCGCAGGCCCTAGGCGGCCGCCTAGGCGGGTTCAGGTGGTCGCCCAGGGATATCTGCCTAGGCAGCTGCACAAGCGCTGGGCATTCCGCTTTTTGAAACAGTTTATGCTCCTAAGGCTCCGATATGCCGATCCATGTGATATGTGGAGGAAACTGATGGGGTTTGATATACATATTTTCCTTAATCCATCGTCAGTTGCACATATGCATCGTAACTTACGATCTGTGATAAGAGTTCATGAAGACGTTTCAATTTGAGATGAAACTCTGGGATACATATACTCCCATGGCACTTATATGCCTCTCCACTGGAGATTGGAGGAGTTTTGGGTGAGATGTGATATGCCACTTTTAATCCGTCGATAGTTAAGAATATGGGGTCTTAACAGACAGGTCATAAGGAAAACCTCGCCATATGATAATATAATGATGTTTTGTCCTTAAAGATATATATTGAAGCTTCATATATGCCTCTGAGTCCAAGAATGATATAAAATTGGGTGTTATCCGAACGTGGCTTAACCCATGTCCATATCCACCTTCAGTTAAGATACGCCTTGACTGACACCCCAAAACTTTGTGTTTTGGGATTGAGCCGAGACTTACAAGGAATCATATTTGAGGCATTTTAACCCTGACCCTAAAGTTTCGTATCATTTAGAGATGATTTGACTCATCATCCATATCCCCAGACAGTTAGAGCCTTAAAGCTTTATGCTCCGTGCGTTACAGCGAGGTTGACAACCGGTCACCAAAATTGGGATCTCTCTCTCGACAAGAAGAATTTTTCCATGGGACCTAGGACTATTGGATTCCTGACTCGATGCTCTATCACCCTTAAAAGGTGTGGCATTATTTGAAATATATATGGATGAAACGGTTGCACCCGCAATTCAGTAGTTTTGCTGACTCAATTTCCAGTAGAAACACAATTAACTTGGACGAGCCATATCTCTCTCATCTGAGATCCGTTTGAAGCGAGACTTGGACTATTGTGTTCATCTCTGAGTCCTCTTTCATCTCTCCAAATTTCATGATCAAAGGATTCATCATTAGAAAGCAGTTGCCGAAATATGACGACATATCAGAGCTGTGCTGCAGAAGTCTAACCGACGGTCGACAGGAAGTAATAGAATCCCTACTTTCTCTCATGCAATATCTTTGCTGGATCTAGAAGCTGCTAATTCAAATTCGAATATTATGAAGATGAGCAATGACCAAGATGTTGGTTATCATCAGAAGACACATGTGTGTGCATTCAAACTCATTCAAATTACATGACTATCATCTTGAAGATTAGAGCGTGAAGATAAGGACACAAATCAACAAGTGGATAAAGATTGAAGATTTTGTGATTGTCAATTGATGTTGATCGTTATCCACTAATGAAGATCGATATAAACCTCCTTCCTTGATGCAGGAAAAGGGTTCAACTCCATTGGATTGGTAGAGTTCAATCAATGCGTTTTTGTGTAATGGAGATAACGAGATAGAGAGTGACTGTATCTGCAGTATGTTAAGAAGCAGTCCCCTATATGACAGCTTCCTGAACTATAATTGCAAGAGTATGATATAGAGAGAAGCTATAGAATGTACACCTAGTTGAAGCCCGATCTCGAAGAAGAACAGGTCATACAACAGTACCCTTGCGTTTAAGGTCAGGTATACAGGGCCCATCATGGTATTGTTTTTATTTATGTATGATTGCATATTTTCTTTCCTAGAATTGAATATACAAGTTTTAAGGCCCGAATCAAGGGTATTCGACCAAAGTCATGCTGATGTAAATTGTAACAGAGGATTAAGCCTCTGGAACTTATCTGTTATCAATAATATATATAAAAAACCTATGTTTCTATGATATGGAATGCATGGGCAAATTTGGCCTTGAATGTATTGTCCTCTGGTTGTTCATTTGGAGTCTAGTGTTTCTTTAAACATCTTCATCGATTAAAGCAGCATCACATTTTCGAAGTGTCCAGTATTGTGACACAAGGACTAGCGATTTGGAGATAAAGAGTGCGTCATGATTCCTAGTACGAAGATCTTGGGTAGGGTTGGCTTGGCTGTCTATAAAAGAACAAGTATTAACCAAAATACTATTTCCACCAAAGGGTCACAAGTGTTTAAATAGTAAAACCTAACCCATGCGGAGAATTTGTAAAAGCCACCAAACTCTAAAAGATCATTAAACAACATCCAAGGGGTTCTATTTTGAAAATTTAGCTCTCAGATTAGGTTTTGGGGTAGATTGAATCCAAATAGTTAAAAAAAAAAAAAACCTTCATCTCTACCAAAAGGGTCACAAGTGGATAAATTGCAAGGTCCACCCTCTCTTACAACATTGTTGCATGAGGGTAAACAGCTAACCGTCATGTTTTCAAGAACTACTTTTATCAAACTCCATCCGTGGGCAATCCCAATTTGGATCTTCAAAATTATCCTTCAAATTTCAAAAGCCTCCATTTCAGGTCAACACCATTTGGATTTAAAGTGTAGATTTCTAGCTTTCTGCTTTCAGTTCGTTTTTAAGATGAAGTCTTTGGCTGGGAATTCACCCCCACCATCACTTTGCGAATTAATGGATCAATGGAAAATTGGTTTTTAATAATGGATTTGAATTGGCAAAAAACAATAAATGCTTCTGAAATTGGCTTGGGAAAGAAGATCCAAGTATGTCGACTGTAATCATCAGTAAATATAACATGCATTTGGTATGTGAGAAGGATTCTTTGGAAGATGGCCCTCATACATCAGAACGCGATAACTCTAAAGGGAAAGAAACTCATTTATTATGAGAAACAAATGGAGGTGCATGACTCGCACGTAGAAGACAACCTGAAAATAAATTATCGGACTTGGGCCTAGAAAATGAAGGCTGTTATGAAAGACTCTCAATAAAACCTATCACAATCCCAAAGACAATGATGCCAGGCATCGACTATGCCTTTATTTGACCTAGAGAAACCAATAGCAGAAACCAAAATTGAAGAGGATTGTGAGCTACTTGAAGATGGTCTTGCTTCCTTTGAATAGTAGAAGTTACTATATTGATCACCCTCAATAGACGTCTCTTTCGTGTGCAAATTCGTCACATAGACAAAGGAGGGATTAAGGAGTAAAAATTGGAGTTATCAGCTAACTGAGAAACAGACACAAGTCTAGCTTAATGAAGGGAACAAAGACTATTTGGGTTGGGAAAGATAAAGTATGCAGAATGGATGAAGTTGAAGCATCTCTGACGTGAGCGATGTCAATGTTCCCATCCCCAGTAATAAGAGTTCTACCATGATAAGGAATAAGCAGAAAAAACCTATCCACATTGCTAGGCACATAGGTAGCTTCCCTACAGTCAAGAATCCATATGATTTCTTTTCCTGCAAAGTTGATCTATGAGAAAGGGAGGGCGGCTAGCCATAACATAATTTCTGAACAGTGACATAGGGATAAGTCCATGATTAGCACTGGCATTGTAACTAGGATGCTAAAATTATTTCATCCTCTCCCTCAACTATGTCCACATCCAAAGGTATTTCAGGCATTCATGATGTGACATCATGACCCTCATTCGTGGTTGTTTCCTCCAAAGATGCATTTGTTGACATGAACATTGATTCATGTTGCAGAATTAATGGGCACAACTCAGCAAAAGTTGGTGTGGAGTCCATGCAAAGGTTCTAGATTCCTTTTGCAAACCAGTCAGCATGTACATAACCTCATCTCTATCAGAAACTATATCTTCAAGTGTCGCCAGTTGAGAGGAAGGGTCTTTCTTGTATGATAATTAATAACAGAAGAAGAATCTCACTAGACTTCTTCAAGAATTTGCGCACTGCACTGCTTGAGTTCTTCCTCTATTGACTAAGGGAGGTGCCACTTAGTAAAAAGAGGCAAGCCCAGTCCATAGTTGACTAAGGGGGGCGCTACTTATAACATTCGGAGTTCAAGAATGCGTGCACTGCAAGCTTGTGAGTAATTTTTGAATGTAGGGGCTATATGGAATTCCAAGTACTAAAATAAAAGGTTTCTCTTTATTTTTTTATCAATAAATCTGAATTCCACTTACAAGTGCTACTATACACTATTGTAAATAAGATACGAGTCAATTCATCACTGAAAATTTTAATACAAATAATGTTCCTGAAAATTGAAATAAACTTAGCAATATTCACTGAAAATAAAACTAAACAGCCGGGAAAACTTACTTGAATTTTTCGACATCCACCCCTTAGAACTTGGCATATCCTACACCCAATTACTTGACTAATGGCGCACTCTTATCCTATTGGCTTTGCTGGATTTTCTAAGTCGGGAAGCTTCCTTAGGCAATAAATTTCAGATCTTGGGTTTGAGAAGCATAAACAAGGATTAGGGTTTCTTAGACCCCTTTTGGACCTTTCTAGGGCATGACATAAGTGGCACCTCCCTTAGTCAACTATGGGCTGGGCTTTCCCCTCTTTACTAGCCTATGGGTGTCGTGCCACTCCTAGCTGCTAAGGGTGGTGCATGCCATCCTTAGGGTCTAGAGATGAGAGAAGGCGATATAGAGAGAATGGGGTGACATGGAGTAGAGAGAGAGAAAGAGGCTAGAAGGTTGTGTAGAGAATGAAGGGGGGGGACCGGGGGGGGAGTCCTGTCCTTATACAGGCCTCAAGGGCCTTAGGTATGCCTTATCCAATGAATAGGATTTAAGGTAATCTACGAGGTAAGAGAGAGAAATAAATCTAAACCATCCATCCTAAAAATCAGCTATCATGATTTAGGGAGGAATCTAGGAACCTTATCCCAGAGTCTTTCACCCATATCCAATTCTAGTCAACCTAGGATAAGCCTGTCAAGATAAATCTTCTAGAACTCCCTTATTCGTTACAAAGATTGTAGGAAGTAAAAAATAAAAGACTTAGTCAAAGATTTGAAGAAAATTTCAAAAAACAAAATATTCTTAGCTCTCACAAAACAAGGACACAAAATATTTAAAAAAGATTGCCTTAATCTTTCCAACAAAAACCAAACTCTATAATTTTTAATTTTTTTTTGAAACTGTAATATTAAATTTTTTATTTCAAGAAGAAAGGAGGGCATCCCACCTCCATGTGTGTGGTATGGGGCCTACATCTCACACATGTAGGTGTGGCACACAAATGGGGTTGGATTTAAGGCCTATACATGTTCCAACTAGCCCCTCTACAATTCCAGAACTTTCAAACATGCCCTTTTGAGGGTTTTTATAGCTGAATAATTTGAAACTTCCGAAAAAATTTCAAAATTTCCAAAAAATTTCTTAAGTTGAAACAAATTTTTTTAGAAATGGATCTGTATCAATGGGTCAAGAAAAGTGTCTGTCAGGGCACTCTACCCAACCTAGTAACCATGATCCACGACTATCTTTTCAAACCAACCCAACGAGACCCATGACTCAAAGTTTCATGCAGGGGCTCGTGATTGGCTCATCAAAGCTGGCTAATAAATAGTAGAACCACAATAGGAAGAATATGGATTACAGGTTCCCCGCCTTAAGAGCAAATCATTCGCACATATCATTATAGTGCAAGGAGGACCCTATGCACATGTACAAGTCACCTTCCTGGGTATGCAATTGTCATGTGTACATGTTTTGTGAAAGTGGTTGTCACATGTATATGTTTTGTGGGGGTTTGTTGAGGATTTGGCCCTTGCTTTCAGAGGCTTACATTGGCACATAGGTAACCACGAAGCTCTGCTGACCTACAGAGCATCCCTGGGCATCTCTCCAGCCTTAAAAAGAGATGATCCTATTAAAATCCTCAACGTAGTACCATATGCCCAGGGATAAGAGTTTTGGACATGACCAGGGCTATAGACCACCAAACCCTAGGTCAATCAACCAACACACACACTTCTACTGAAGTGTGTAATCCACCACGATTCTTTATTTACGTACCCTCACAGCTTTTAAAAGCCACAAAAACCCCAACATCTCCCATTTGGCCTTTTAAGGCCGTAGAATCACTCCTCACTTATTATCTCTCTCAAGCCCATCCCATGTACATTTTGGCAAATACATTTGTCACCAATCTTTTTGTAAAAGGATCTACGAATGTAGCCTCTGTGGGGATATGAGCAACCTCGATCCCTCCTGGTTGGATCTAATTGCAAATGTTGTAATAGTCTGCCTTAATGTCTTTGGATTTCATGTGAAATTGTAGCTCTTTGTCCAAACAAATCGCTGCCTAGTTGTAGTAGAAGATCGTCACGCACGCATACATCTCAAATATGAGCAGATTTCATGAACTTCTTCAATCAAACTGCTTCTTTTGCTGTGAGACTACAAGCCACATACTATGACTCCATAGTCAAGAGTGCCACAACGTCCCGTTTCCTTGAGCACCAGGAAACAACTCCACTGGCAAGTGTGAAGATATACCCCAAATAAGGACTTCATCTCATCTGGATCCCCTTGGCAGTCCGCATCTAAAAATCCCTATCTATATGTCCGAGCCAGGTCAACTAGTAGGGTCTCAAAGACCACAAAAGCATATACTCTCTATCAACTTTATGGTTCGCATTCTTAGGTGCTTTACAGTACTCGGCTCTCTATCACCCTTAGGGTTTGCATTCTTAGGTGCTTTACAGTACTTGGCTATGTGCCTAAACCTCTTGCAGCTGGTATTCTTCAAATCCTTCTTTTTCTTAGGCCTGTTATCCGCCTTTTGATTCTCACTATTCCTATTCTTATTCTTGCCCTTGCCCTTCTTTTTCTTATATGATCCTGGGTTAGTTTGAGGTTTACTAGGTTCACAAAGTCATTCGAGGCTAGAGTATCACAAGTCATCCTTCGTTTTTCTTCCGTTGCTTTAAGCTTAGTGATTATCTCGTCCAGCTTTGGCGTGCTCCCTTGTGCAGTGAGGGATGAGCATATCAGCAGCCTCAAGTTCTCAGACCAAGGCTCTAAAAGTTTATATGCTTGGACAACTTTCCTCCTCCTTTCATCTTTAAATCTAAGACTTGCTTCATTGCCATGGTTCTTCCAATGAGGGAAGGAGTGGCATAATTAGCCTCAAGCTTCTGATGGATTTCTTTTGAAGTCTTCAGGGGCTCATACTCGAGGGCGAGAGTATCATCCATGGCCATAAGAAGGAGAAGCTTAGCCAAGGTATTTTGCACTCCCATTGAACATAAGCATCCCTTACAGATTGCCTTCCATAAACATTCCCTCTTGCTCAGGTGGGGGGTTCTCAGTAAGCATCTGACTGAGTCCTTCAAAGAGGACAACCAATTTCTCTTATCCATTGCATAATTCTTTCCATCAAATGTTATAGATTTAATAAGTTCAGTCATAAAGCTTTTGGTTTCCATCTTTCTTGACTAGTGTACGAACAATTAGTGGAGAGACGAGTGAGTTTTCAGTGACAATAGGTCCACATTAGGGGTCAGCATTGAGCCCATACCTCTTTATCTTAGTTATGGACAAGTTAACTAGGCACTTACAAGATGAGGTACCGTGGCGCATGTCGTTTGCAGATGACACAATTTTGATCAATGAGACCTGAAATGCCATCAACACAAAGTTAGAACTATGGAGGGATGCTCTAGAATCTAACGGTTTTAAAATTAGCCAGACTAAGACAGAGTACATGGAATGCAAGTTTAGTAATAATAGGAGTAGAGAGTATTCTCTTGGGCAGAGAGAGATAACATAAACACCTCCCAAGAAGCTGGGAGAGTGTTCAAAAGGTAACAAATCTGCATAAGCTCGGGAGGCTTCATGTTGATAGCTTCGAGTTCACGTACTAATGCCCGGAATGCGTGCACATGATCTGCAACTTTTGCTCCTTTTGCCATCTTTAGCTCGAGGTACTACTTTAGAGCAAGGGTTTGCTTGATCAAAGAAGGATCAACAAACTCTTTCTCTAGTTTCTCATGTATCGCTTTGGAGGTCTTCCAACTCTCATATTTCGATGCATAAAACAAGCAATTTATGCTTGGCGATCATGTTCGTCTGGTCCCACTCTGCATGATTATCTTTCACGTGTTGCCTATCATATGCATTCCCTCTTGGGACCGGTGGAGGGTCTTGAGTAAGCGTATCATGGAGATTTTCCTTATAGAGGACATATCCCACTTTACACTTCTAAGACACAATTGCTTCCATCAAATCTTTTCAATTTCAAGAGTTCGACCATAAAACTCTTTACGACCATGACTCTTGAATCAAAATACAACAATAATAATAATAAATAAAATAAAATGGCAGTAAGAATTCCTTGCTTTGATACCAATGAAAGGTGGATTTGGTGACTAGGCAAGTCAAAACTGATAATTTTTTTTACTCTTTTATATGTAATGCCGAGCGGATCACTTACAAGTGTCCATATTACAATTTGACTTAATGAAATAGCCAAGACCTCTTATTTGAATCCCATTAAAAGAAAATCACATTCATCATGTAGAACTGAAAATTACATAAGAAAACAATAGAAGCAACAAAAGCACAAAATATGAAATAACGCATACCTTGCCTTAAGTTACCCCCAAGGACTTCGTACACCACAAACCGGGTCTCCTCCACTGATGACGCACGGCATCTTGGTTCGAGAACACACCTCATGATTAGGAAAACCTAGGCAAAACTCTTATAGAGCATCACATGGGTTTTCCTTGACCAGGGCTTAACACATGAGCACGAGGCAAAGACTTAGGGCTAGGGCTTGTGTGGCTTGGGCGTGCCACCCCTTAGGGTTAACTCTTTCCTTTCTAGAGATCGCATCTCACTGCACCGTCTCAAACAGACCCAACCGATCGTAGGGGTTCATGATTGGACCATCAAAGTCAACCAATGAGTGTAGAAGATATGATCCTAGACCATAGATTACTGGTCCCTCCCTAAGGATAAGTCCAGGGCCCATTTTAGCATTATGTTGCATGGGTCCTTCCAACACAATCCAAAGTTGCAGGGAGTCATCTCTTCCGCAGTTCGTACAAGTACATGTCGTACACCCTTGTCCAAATGGTCGCTTCTTGGACAGCTATGTAGTGTATATGCCGTATGATGGTAATGATGAGGATTTAGGCTCTTGTCCTCTCATGCCATCCATCACACACATGGGTCAAATCCATGTCCCCTAGCCAACTATCCAGGGCACCAACCTCATCTAAGGATAACCCCACATCGAAACTTTTATTGGTTGTGCTTACACGATACCCACAACTACGGGTTTTGGAATTCACATTGAGTCATAGCCAGTCAAAACTCATATGATTCTAAAGCATTATCAATGCAATACAGTCCAAGCTGGACCATACTCCCACTAGAATCAATAATTCATTATATATTTTCAGTACATGCTCTCATAAGGCCTTTAAATCGTCACGAAACCCCAACAGAAATAGTGGAACCACATTCTTCGAATGTGGATAACATGTTTCCCCCTTAAGAGAAAGTCATACGCACATATTACTATAGTATAAGGGGGATTCTCTTTGCACAAGTACACATAGCATTTGCAACGTTGCTTCCCAATATGCGGTTATCATATGTATATGTCATGCAGAAGCTTGTTGAGGATTTGACCCTAAGCTTTCACAAGCATACATTGACACAAGAGACCACAAAACTCTCCTAGCCTACAATCCATCCTTGGGCATCTCCCCAACCTCAACTAGGGATGAATCTCTAGAAACCCTCAACAGTAGTGCCATATGCCCTAGTGTGGCTCTTGGACATAACCAAGACCATAAACCGCCTAGTCTAGATCAGTCAACCAACACACGCACTCCCATTGAAGTACATAATCCACTATAATTCTTTGTTTACATGCTCTTACAACCTTTAAAGGCCACAAAAACCCCAACAATTTTAGAATATCCAAAAATCCTTAAATGGTGTCATCAATTAGAGACTTTGAGCAAAATTTCTTGAGACAAAATGTTAGTACTCCAAAAGAATAAGGTCTGAAGGTATTCCAAACAAAAAAGTGGTGGTACTCCAAGAAATTAAGGTCTTCTCCAAAGCATTCCTTGCAGTGAATGCAGGATTGAAAGTAAAAATGAGTATTTGATTCTCTTCATTATCAACTTGTTCATTATGAATAAACTATGGCGGCATTGGATCGATTCTAATAAGATGACCCACGAGAATTTGATTGTGAATGAAAGCAAGTATCTGGTGTTTCCACATGAGAAAATTTGTGGGATCAAGTTTACTACTATGGAGAAGAATAGAGGAAGAAGAACAAGACCAGGCCATGAGGGAAGGAAGAAGAAGAAAAAGAAGAAGGATGCCCTTGATTAGCTTTGAATTACAATGAACATAACACATATATGTTACTTCATGTGAAATAGAACAACTTTTCTTCTTTGAGGAATCTTAAATTGAAAATAGTTTTTCTTTTTTTCATGCATGGGTGTGTGTTGTGTGTGTGTGCGTATGTGAGAGAGAGAGAGAGAGAGAGAGAGAGAGAGAGAGAGGAGGAGTATTATATTATTGTTACTAAGTAGTAGTACTAGAAGAAGACGTCGGTACGGTACGTAGGTAGGACGGTACGTTGTCGTAGGTAGGTTGGTTGGTCG
>NW_006499435.1:6123706-6144532 GCF_000471905.2 Amborella trichopoda
GTTCATACAAGCAGTATGGTGAAGATCTTGAAGGTACAAAAGTACATAGTCATTGACATGAAGACTATGAAAGTTGACACGTAAAGACTCACTTTTCTCCATGACCATTTTGCACCAAAGATCAAGAATACACCTTAAACCTTTAGCATCACTGATGAAGAGATATAAAATTGGAAAGAGATGGAAGTTTCAAATGAGGATTTCAAGAGAAAGCTCGGGGACTAATGGAGGGACTTGTCTGAGTGTGTGCATGTGTGTGTGAGAAAGAGAGATAGAATGAGATTAGCAAGAGGCTTATCAAGACTAGGAATGGGTCAATCTTGAGATCTAGATCTTCCACTTTGATACCACGCAAAAATGTTATTAAAATGAAGATGTTAAAGTGCAGCACTAGGAATGGAGAAGAAGTCTGGCCATCCTACACATTAACTGCATCGACCTATTCTATTGATAAACATTATGCCCTTTATGTACATGAGACATTACAATATATTTTACATGGACAATAGACATGAAAAGAAAAATATTACAATAGGCCTATGTACAACACAGGTATCATATTAGTGAGAATTATCTTAGAGGTTCTAGAGAAGCTACTCAATAAGCCTAAGCAAAAAGTCTATACTAACCACGAAAGAGCTGATACATGGTGAATTTGATGTCAAAGTATAGATATGCCTACTCCATAATCCATGAAAAATGACAAAAAAGATATGAGGCTGTTATTACAAGCTTATGATGGAGGAAAAAATTATTCTTATTTTTTATTTTTATTCAATTTTAAAGGATGTATATTATAATTTTAGTTCGAAGGTTTATTTCTAAGGGTTTTTAGTTTTTTAGGGATTGTAGGGTTTTTTATTTTTTATTTACTTCATGAATACTATTCACAATTATTGTTCACGGGTACTATCCACAGGGGTAAAACTGTTATTACCAATTTTAAGTTAAGTAAGGATATATATTTTAATGTATTATTTGTTTGGACATTGTTTGTACTTAGAACATTAAATTATAATATATAAGACGTGTGTGGGGCCCTTGAGGGTAAATTCAACATGATTTTAGGAATTGAAAAAGAGAAACATTAGGCTTTTGGAACCCTACCTTGGGTGAGGAAAAGAGACCCTAGGTTTCTTTGAATGGTGCTTGTGTTTGACATTGTTTCTTGCTAATTTCTATGATCTCTCAAATCGGTATCAAAGCCTGAGATCCGTATAAGTAGTACCCTTGCAAGTCATTGTACATGGTACTGTAGCAAGTTCTGTAGCACAGTACTGTAGCATCGATTTTGCGCCTTAGATCAACATTGAAGCCTAGATCTTGCTGATTTCAGCGGGTTTTTGTTGATAATCTACATGGGGTTTGTGATTTCGTCGGTCCCAAGGCCGCGAGAAGGGACCGTAGAAGGGGAATTTTCGTAGATTCGCTATGTGATCCCATAGATGACATAATTGAGAAACTTGAAAGGCAAGCTCAACAGTTAGCGCAGTAGTTCGTGAGCCTCAATAATGGGCAAGTGATGAGGATAGTGACAAAAGACCTATAAGTTGGGAACATAATTCTAGGGTTTTCAATTTGAAGGATGAGATTTTTCTTAATATGACACAGATTACATCGAAAATCAGCAAGTTGTAGATTTGAATTCACTACCAATCTTTGACATATACTCAAATGAACAACAAGATCTTTTAGGAGATCCGATCTATGATAAGGATCAAGATGATGATGATGAGATTTTCGAAGAGGGTGAAGAATATGGAGAGAAGGTAGTAGGACAACCGATCAAAATCATGGCCTTTGAAGATTTCATTAATATCAAAGAGGAAGAGCATTTAAGAAATTCAGGGTATTGGAATTAGAGTAGTGCAGTGGAAGCATGGTCAATTCAAAATCTACAAATTGTGGCCCTGACTTCAGAAGGTGATGAAATAGATGTTTAGAAAACCTCTAAAGGCCAAAAAATATAGTTTGAAGTATCTTACATGATTTTCAATGGGAGTTCAAGAATAGCCAAATTTGATAAATTTGCATCGATTCCTAAATATACATATCAAGATCTGTTTCTTTACGAATTATTTTTACCATGAATGATCTTTGAATCAACAAAGAAAAAGAAGGTTGAAGAAGGTGGTTTTGACACTGAATTCATATTAGCACACTTCAAAACTCGATGACGAGTTTTCTCCAATCAGGGGGGAATGATGGAGAGCAAAATTATTCTTATTTTTTATTTTTATTCAATTTTAAAGGATATATTATCATTTTAATTTGAAGGTTTATATATAGGGTTTTTAGTTTTTTTTGAGATTCTAGATTTTTTATTTAATTCATGAGTATTATTCACATTACTCTTCATAGGGGTAAAACTGTCATTATGAATTTTAAGTTAGGATATATTGGTCAATGTATTATTTGTTAGGACACTTTTTGTATTTAGAGACACTAAATTATAATATATAAGAGGTGTGTAGGGCCTTGAGAAGATAAATTCCATATGATTTTTAGAAATTGAAAAGAGAAAATCTTAAGCTTTTGGAACCCTAGCTTAAGTATGGAAAAGAAACCCTAGCTTTCTTTGAATTGTGCTTGTGTTTGGCTTTGTTTCTACTGATTTCTATATTCTCTCAAATTCCCCTGCATCAGCTTCCTACATATGAATCCAAATACATGAATGTGAAGATCAGCACATAAATAGATAAGAGCACGTATAGCTGACTCCAATGGCAGTACACAATACACCTACTCCTTCACGAAAATAACCTACCTAAGAGATTTTTCTCGGTCTAAAAGTGTAGAGTCCACTTCATAAGTCACTAGGTTGAGTTGGTTACATCCACAAAATTTGGGCACGACATTATTTTTCCGGCACATATAGAGCTCGTCACTAGTTGAGGTGGTTATAATCCCAAAATTTAGGGTCCTAAAAATACTCCTAGATAGGCTTTTGCACGAGGGTGTGTATGAATGATATGCTCCTATGGGAGCATATAATTTTTGGCTATATATACACAAAGACAAGAAGTGGTGCATGTACTCAAACATGACAAGCATATATTAAGGGACACAGACGAATATGATGCATGAAAAAATGCTCAACCTTATGTTTTAGGCTAGACAAAAAGTGCTCTTAGTCAAATATAAAAGCCATAGAAGTTATGTGGATGAATTTTGTGCACTCAGAAAGCCCCACATAACCCAGTATAATCCTAGAAGAAATCAACACATCAACACAACTCGAAGCATTTCATTAGATTGTAGATCTTACCATCCTGGCCAATACACACCCCACTATGAATGATACAAGATTCACCAATAGAGCAATTACATACAACAGCATTATACCTGTGGAAGTAACATATACTGTTACCAAAATGTTACCCATTCTGAAGAAAATCCATGCAAGATTTAACATTCTAAAAACACAAGCACCAGATGCACAAATACTCGGTACAGGTAAAAGCACACTAACAATGAGAACTTGGTTACAAAGCACATATATAAAATATCATAGCTCATTTTATGGTTACAAAAACCTCCACAGGAAAGCAAACTCAGGCATTATCAGGAAATTCCTAAAGTATAATCGTCTCTCCCCTCCCCCCCAAACAAAAAACCCAGAAAACAAAAACCAACTGTCATGTGAGCTTCCTAATCAAATCCAATGAAGATAATAAAAAATAACATAAATGATGCAATACATGACTAGCAAGTAGCACTTCAAGGTATGGAAAGCCTGGTATAGTAAAGAAGGTCAAGATTGACATGTCGATTTGGTTGAGGGATCAAGGCTCGAGCCCATAAAGCTTGTCCTGATGCCAAACAAGCTGATCTGAAAAAGAAAAGGATAATGCAATGCAATTCACTTAATCGTATTAGATCAGCCCACAAAAAACTCACATACTAGCTAACCTTACAGAGACTAATATACACCTCACATGCTCAACCAATTAATCAATTGCGATCACCATCTGCTATGTCCTAAGAGAAGCTGAGGACATGAGGTCATCGACTGGTCAAGGAATGAGTTACGTCTACTTAGGGGATTGTGTTTCTTTGGCTACATTAACCCACGTTTCCTTTGGGATACTTTCCTTTGCTTCACCCTTAATTCGTTTTGCTTTTGTACTATCTACCTTATATTTCTTGTCACAAATGAATCATATTTTGACCCTAAAAATTAAAACTAGCAAACCATTAGGTGAATAAACAAGAAATAAATTAAAAGACCAGAGTAACCATCAGAAAATGACTTACATACCAAACAATAATTCTAAAGGCCCAATGAGTGAAAAGCATCAAGTGTACTATAGTGCATGAGGAATAAAAAAAGAACAAGAGGCATAGTGCACAAACTACCCAATTTTTGCTGAATGTCCTATTTTCACAGAAGGCCCTACAACAGCTCCTGATCCAAGATGAACATTAGCACCAAGTACAGCTTTTGGATGGACTATGGAACCTGCTTCTATAACTGCTGTTGGATCAATACAAGAGGACTTGTGGAACAAACCACCGCCATTATGCCACTTCTCGAACATTGATTGACCCATTACCTCTTCTAATTGTCAAGTTTGTAACAAACAAAAGTTAATGATCTTAAAGATTCAAATTATAAGCATAAAAATATATGTAACCAAATTGTGTTTTCATTAGAGAATCAATATAATTACACAGCCGATGTGATAAGATATTCCAACTTCTATTTTCAAATCATTACAGGATTTATCCGACAACTTTTTATCATCAACAAATTCCTGAACACTACTTCAAGACTATATAACTCGCAATAGAAAGAGAAAACATAAGCTAAAGTGAAGGAGAAACACTTATATGTCCAAAGCAAGGTTTTAAAAAACGGCAATCTAGATCAAAATCACCCAATCCAAATCGAGAATCGGTGGGACCGATCCAGTTCCCACAATATATCCGGAACCGACCAGTTCCAAATTAGAACCGGCCCCTTCACAACAGGAACTGCCCGCTTCACCGGTTCCAGCCCTATATGTTTTTAAAAAATTTATTTTTCTCATATTTTATTTATTCAATTTCTTTTGGTATTATAATTTAAAAAACAAAAATTTATTCATGTGTGGCCCCACAACCACTTGGAGCAAGAGGGGATAAAAAAGCTTTATCGGAAGTCGTCAATTTATACGACTATGCCTACCATTTTTCCCCATAACCCCAATGTGGGATAAATGTTTTATCCCACCTGCTCTTTTATACGGTTATGATGGATGAGGCACCACCAGCATCAAGATCTTATTAATAAGAAAAAAAAGAATTGTTGCAACTTCGAGATACAATAAAATTTACAATGTGTCTTTTTCTGAGTCATCTATAAGAGTGGTCATAAACTGTGAATTTCACTATGCATCAATTATGTTGTTGTGAGTTTCTTCTACGGCTGGCCTGCTCTAACTTGATTTTTGCATCCTGTTGCTAGGGTGAAATTTCCAATTCAATAAACAATTGTAATAAATGATATCGAGGCAAAGTCCCTCTATGTTTATTTCTAGGACTGAATTTAAGATATAACACCATTCGTTTTTATGTGCCAAGATGTTCTGAGGATCATTGATGATCATTTAAACAAGGAGGTTGAGAGGCCACACCATTTGTTGTGTACAATAAGAAGATTATGCGAGCAGAGGAATGGAGGTTCCAGTGCCCCTTTTTTGTAAGGAACTTCGGGGTGGTGGGCTTTGTTTCAAAGAACAATGGTATTCCAATTTCTTGAATGAAGCCTAGAAGCTTTCATGGTGTCCACATGACATACCAGCGTTTTAAGATTCCATGCTATCCATATGAAACCTTCTTAAAAACTTCTTAAATTGAAAAGCTTCTTAAAACCTTGATATGATACCAGTGTTAAATAAGGGACACCAGATAATGAGACCATTTACCTTTGGCACAAGGTGGTCACAATTAATATTGACCATTGGATGTGAAATAGGTGGCTGCACTTACTTCATTGACCAAGCTCAAAGTTGAAAAGAAATTTTCTCGAACTTTGTAACACACTCGAGCTATCAGATTTCACATCAGATGGTTGTAAGTAATTGTGACCTCCCTGTACCAAAGGTAAATGGTCTCATTGTATACAATCCTGTTAAATAATTTAGAGTAGTTCTCAAACCCTTAAATGAAACCTTAAATAAAACACAATAATATTAGATATTTCTTACTTTAAATTGGACATTCACTCTGCCCCTCAATAAAAACTAGTTTTACTTCATTGTCCAAAAAATTTTTAAACATAAAACTTAATTTTATGTTTTTTTTTATTTTCTTTTTCTTATCTTTTCCATGTAGACTATGTGCTCAAATTTTTTTCTTCTCCAGTCTCATTAAGATCAATTTTAGGAGAGAGAGAGAGAGGAGGCATTCATTAAAATCACAATTAGTATCAAAAAGTTAGTATCAAAATCACAAAAAAAAAGAAAAATTTGTATAAAAATCACAATTAATATCACATAATTAGTATCAAAAATAAAAAATCGCTTTCTCCCCCATTCCTTCACTAAAAATCACAAAATGAGTATAAATTTTTTTGTTAAAGTATTGCTTAAAATTTATTTTCAAAATTAATATATATAGACACTTAGACAATAAACAGTGTGTTGATATTCACACATTTTTTCAATATATTGAATGTCCATAATACACTATCCCCAATGTTTTTGAACTCAAAAAATAATATTTATAAAGAATTTTAATACTTATTTTATTTTATTTTAGGTCAGATCAAGTTAATCCGGACTGCCGACCCACACTTATTTTTGGGATAGCAATCCTCAACACTAATCCAGTTTTTTTAAACATTGGTCCAAAGTGAACTCCTTGATCATGTTTTCATATGCTCTATGAATTATTATGCTTATACCTGCATGACCACATTAAACCAGATCACTTGTTCTTGTATTCAATGAAATTGTCAAGATTTATGCCTAGATTGGTGTGATGTAGGCCATGACGCCATGTTTCTTTTTCAATTTAACAGTGTAGGCAATGTAGCATGGCAAGGAAGAAGAGTAGAAGTGGAGAGAGAAGCCGAAATATATCAAGAAGTTTGTTGTGTGGGGAAAAAAAAGAATCAGCCCTATATGGAATAGGTATATGTCATTTACCATTCTCTTAGACAATATCATATATTTCAAAGTCAAAGGCCACAAAGGCAAAGCCACAAGAAGTGTTTCCCTTTTGGTCTCTTGAAAGTGGCTAGGTTCACTAACACTCAAAGGGAAATATGGTTATCAATGCATCCCTATAGCTAGGAGTTTGTAAGATGACGTATTATCCAAGAAAATCTCTAGAAAATTTCTCCTGAAAGACCCATGAAAAATCTGGATGAATTCTCTCTAGAAAAATCTTTTGAATCAATGGCTAGGATTTTGTCTTAGGAATCAATGGCCAAGATTTGGAAACCTTTGGGCTATTCTTCTCTAATTGATGAGTGAGTCCCATTAGAGGTTGAGAGATTCCCTTCTTGTTTCCCCTTTTTTCCTATCAAACACAGTTCTGATATACTTTGTATTGGAATAAAATAGTAGAATTCAATCCGTTTGTATCCAATCTCTTAGTCCTTTTGCTTTAGATTACATCAGTTACATGTTCAAGATGTCCTCCAAATGGAGGACTCCACAATGAGAGTCTGATGTTTTTTTCTCCGTTTAGCTCTATCGACATCTGTTATTGATGAGCTGATTCCTAATCATGCAAAGAAATAATTTCCGGCAAAAATTTGCTTGCAATGCATGCAGCGATCATAACTCATTGTACAATTTGATTGCGCAAGAAAATAATAGTGAGATAAATTATAACAGTACAGTAGGAAGGAAGAGTTTACATGTACCATGGCGTTCTTAGAAGTTTGCATGGGCTTTGCCCCCAAAAAGAAGACGAATGAAATGGTGAAGAAAATAAGAGCAAATATGCGTGAAATGGGGGGAGAGAGTGTCTTTGCAGGATAAAGCATTTTGGGAGCCTGAGGGCATTTACCAGAAAGTGAAGCATCATCATCTCCTGAATTTGAAGAAGAATAACATTTATGGGCAATTAATGCCCGGAAATGAGAGGGGAATACTCCACTTCTGAAAGAAAATGTTTATGGTCAAGATTAGAATTACAGCAGACTGTCAGTGAATCCCTCTGTGGAAAAGATCGGTCATACACTCGTTGCAGAAAAACCCTAAACCTCTCTTCCGATTTACTCAAGCCCAGAACAAAATAAAACTCAATGAGGAGACGGTTATGCAGGTTTTTTGTTTTACCTGAACGTGGAAATGGCAGCCCATCCCGGCGACATCGAGAGAGAAAGAGATGGGCGCAATGGCATGCGAGGAATACATAGAGAGCGCCCAGGTGTGTATGTGATGGGAGGACACTGGGAAATTGGCTGCGGTGGTGGTACGCGCGGAAGCTTTTTTTTTTTTTTTTCCGATTTTTGAGAGAGAGAAGAGGAAAAAATACAGGAAACTGGTTTGATAGGCCCGCAGCCCCAAGAAAATCCTCGTCTCATGCTAAACAAAATAATGTATATTATAACAAATTATCAATATAAAATAAATATTTATAGACTCCGCGTACTATTTTTTATACTTTCGACTTTGAAAATTGATTTTAAATCCATCATGAAAATTTTTATTACCGAAAGATTTTTTATTTTGTTTTCGTAAAACCTAGGTATTATAGAAACGTCATCCCAAAATAAATAAATAAAAATCCTTCACTAATTGGAAACTAATTCGAAACTTATATAAATAAATCATTTACTTCTCGGTCAAGGAGATTACAATTCTATATGTTAGAAATCAACTGAGTGGATGTGATTGTGTCAAACTTTAAAGAATTTTTTTTTGAATTTCACGACAACTCAAACTATCCAATTTAAAATTCGATGGCCAAAGGTAACGATATAAAATTCACTAGTGAATATCTAAAATAATCGTATTTAAGAGAAGCAAAAATTGTGAAAACAATCATAAAAAAGTAACTTTTTTTTTAATTTCATGACACAACTCAAACTATCCAATTTAAAATTCGATGTCCAAAGGTATTTGATGCAGTATAGAACTCACCCGTGAACACCCAAAATATCCGCATTTAAGAGAAGTACAATTCGTGAAGAAAGTCACAAGTAGATAGAAAAAAACACATAGACACAAATATTTCGACACGGGTCTACAAGCAAACAAGAAGAAAAAACACCCATGAAAAGCTCTCTCTCCCTCTACACGATCTCAAATATCTCTTTCTTCCATTCCTAAAAGTTCCAATCTTCCCCATTGCATGGTACCATCTTTCTTTTATAGAAGCCCAACACCTTCCGAAAGATTTTCACCTTCTAAAGAAAACGTCTCCTCCTTTTTTTTCCTAATAGATAATCCTACCAAATTTTTACCTAAATAAACAATCCTTTCCCTAATAGATAACTTCTCCCTAAATGTTATCTAAAGAAATAAATCGTAAACGTATTACCGATCAAAAAGGCAATATCTTTTTCTAAGAGATTTATCTCTAAAACAAAGAGAGTACTTCAATTTAAAAAATGGTTTCTAAAATTAAAGAACTTATCAAACTAAACCTAAAAATCTTATTTTTAATAATTAATTCTAATAAATAAAAATAAAAATTCTATCCAAACTCTAAAAATAAAATTAACAAAAAAAATAAAATTAAAATTTGTAACCACCAGATTTTCATCTCATTAGTATTTATCGCATCTAGAAATTTAGACAAAACAATTCAAAAAGGGTTTGGCTTTAACTTCATCTGCTCAATTACTTGAGCTTGATAGGGTCGAAGCGTGAGACTTTTTCAATCAAGTAGCATATGTGCATGGATCACACATAACGGATAAAAGCGGGCAGACGTCTTTTTGTGATAGCATACACATACTAAGGCTTAGTAAGAAACCAACTTGGGTGGAATTTTTTGGATGTGACACAAGGGATCCGCTTCAGAATAGTATTTTCAACTAAAAAAGGCTTTAGATTTGAATTCCTGGATATTTAAATCTAACCACCTAAATATTGCATGGTCTTTTTTTTTTTTTTAATGTTTACTATTAATTTTGTTATATATAAGAACAATAGTAAACAAATAGATGAATAAATAGAAAAATACAATAGAGCGCTCCCTACTATCAGGGATGACCCACCAAGACTTCCAAACATAACATAAATCTTTACCTCAAAAGTTCCTACATGACACACCGCTTAAAACCCTTAGTAAACCACACAGAGAGCACTTCCAAAGACATTCAACACAGAAAATCTACTTCCCAACCCAAGCTTCTCAATTAGACACCAAAACATTGAGCAGGAAGAACTTACAACTATGCAGTGATGATCCACGTCAAATATACATGTGCCGTGGGTGCAACAGTGGTGAGTCTAGGTGACTTTGGCATTCCACAATAGTGGCAGAAAGTGAAGTTCTCAAGACCTCCTTTTCTTACGACTTCTAAGCTGCCCCATAACACTTCGAAGGTGATGGAGCAGACTGGGATGCTACCAAGACGAAACTAACAATAGTGCTAATAGAAAAGGAAACTGTTGTCAGCAAGTGGAAAACTATCCATCCATAACTGAGAGAGAAGACCACCGGGTACATGGCCCATATGCTACCAAATATGACAAACAGCATGAACAAGAGAAGGGCAGTCGCAAGCAATCGATCCTGCAACCTCATGACAAGCAGCAATTCTGTGAGTTTTGATCGGTTATTGCACCACGACATCCACATTTGAAGATTGGGGTTTAAGATGGAAGCAGGAGTAGCATGCCACATCCCCAACAAATTGTCTCATTGGTCTCGGACATGGTTGCAATATAGTGCTCTTTCTGCATGACTAAGAAGTCTGTCAGATCAAAAAACCAGAAAGAATAAAACAACTATATGTGATCTCGAGAATTATTTTAGAACAAGCATAATCTGCTTTGGATCCACTATAAAACAATATTTTCTTTTTTTTTTCTTATCCCATCTGCAGCCATCATGCTCCATGAAAAGATGCAGAACAGATGTTTTTAAAACCTGTTGGTTGTTCATTATCTGTGCCATGTAAACTAGCTCAATTGGAACTTGACCAAGATAGCTTCTTTATTGTCTCATTGGTCTCCGACATGGACTAAGGAGGCCATCAGATCAAAAAACCAAGAAAGAACACAACTTTATGCGGTCTCGAGAATGATTTTTGGACAAGGATAGTCTGCTTTGGATCCAGTGTAAAATGTTTTTTTTTCTTGTCCATATGAAGCTAAGAGTTACCAGCATACCCCATGAAAAGATGCAAAACAGATGTTTTGAACACCTGTTGGTTGTTCATTGTGTGTGCCATGTAAAACTAGCTCAATAGGAACCTTGATGAGGGGACCAAGATAGCTTCAAACGAGAACAATAAAAATGAACTTTAAGCCTGCATGTAAAATAAAACTGAAAATTAAAATGGAATACAAAGGATACAATGAATGTCATGCATATAGAAAAAGATGTATAGAATTTAAAATCTAACATAGCCAATCGGCCTCAAGAAAAAGTAAGAAAAAATTGTCACAGTCTACCACCAAATAAACTCAAGACTATTTTCTTACATAAATTTAAGTAAGAATGGATTTCCCACAAAACATGCATCATATAATAATTTATCTCCCACTGACTGCAAAGAGTCCTTAACAACAAGCCAAATGTATTCTAGGTTGGAAGTTTAAAGGATGGCCATGGACACCAGAAATGAATATTAAGCAAGCCCATTTTCCTACCCACCCAATTTTCATTTATGAAGTACTTCCGAGATAAAAAGACATAGGATTGTATACTATGAGACCATTTACTTTTGGTACAATGAGGTCACAATCATTCTTAGCCATTGGATGTGAAATCCAATAGATTGAAGTGCGTCACAACATTCTAAAAATTTTATTTTGGACTTTGTGCCCAATCAATGATACATCATCAACCACCCGATTTCACATCCAATGGTCAATAATGATTGTGACCTCCTTGTATAAAAAACAAATGGTCTCATTATATGCATTTCCAAAAGACATAGAACAAGCTTACAGGACAGATCAAGCACAGGACTACATAATTATGCCAATCAAATCATATTGCATAATTAACAGGGAAAATTGGCTTAACCAAGACCGTGAATGCATCGTGTAGCTCGAAGGAAAAAGGCATGAAATGTGGTAACTTCTTAATCTGAGTCTAATTGTCAACCTTAGCCCACAGGCAATTGCAAATTGCATACCCATGCTTGAGCTCAGAAACCCTTCTAATGTTGCCTCATTATAATTTCACAATACCACCAAGAGTTGATAACTCCTTTTACGCTCCCCCAATCCTAGTGAGGCTGCAATTGTGAGAAAATTAACCTAGAATAAGGTGCTACTTTTGAAAATTTCCCCAACAAAAATCAGATAGTAGCACCTTTTATTAATGCCCTAGCATCTTCCAGGTCTAGGGCATACCTACTCTAAGTTTACAGGAAGAACCTAAACCCAAAACCAAAGAATAAAAACATACCTTGCACCAGTAAGATTTGCAACCATGTCCCCAAGATGGTGCTCCAAGAATAGTAAAATAAAATCTGCGAAAAAACAGCAAACCATAATTTCCCCTAGAACTTCATGCATCCCATGTAATCTCCCTGAATCAACAGCACACCTTCCAAACTGCCAGTTCCCTTCCTTCCACTAGGTTTTAAGAGAAAAAGTTGCAGGTATGGCATTCTAGGTTGTGGCCCCTTCTTCCCCTTTGAATCTCCCACAAAAAACTGATTGGATAAACATTCAATGCCCCGCACAACCCTCATGTGCATGCCTCACCATCTCTCTTTTTTTCTCTGACTAACACCCTCAAGGAAGAAGGCATACCTCTCTGTTTTGGGTGAAGAAAATAATCATGGACTTGCAAGTTGCATATCCTCTTACTCGCTCATGAAATCCCTCAACAAGTAGCACAGAAGGAAAATTTGTTCATTGTTTCAACCACGCACACCACCCTTTTCTCTTTCTATTTCGTCTCACTCACTCACGTCCCATTTCACTCTCTAATCCAATACAACTAGCAGCACACATGCTGTGTAGGATTTCCCTCGCCAAATTTCAGGCACTTGTCCTCACAAACCCCTAACATCCTACATAAAAAGAGCCACCTTCATCTCTTGGCCAACTAAACAACATCCACCCTTGCTACAACAGACCTTGAAATTGTACCTTGGGACCCTCTTCGATAATGTGCATCATGGGACTCAAAACACAACCAGCCCAGGGAGCAGATTCAATCATCTAATTAAGGCGTAACATCATGTCAAGCAGAGAATGATGGTGCCCAACTCCCTACTCCTGCCCTACTCTAAGTACCCAAGTAGAGCACGCCCCCACTCAAACTGAGAGTGATCCATAAACATAAAGCATGAGGATATATACATGGGGAAACATGACAAGACTTTAATCAGAGATCAAGTGTACAGGTATTTAAAGGTCGAAAATCCCCAGCATCGGTAACTTCCTCTCATATATACCAGGTAAAAAGCATTAGCCGGAACTTTTACCCATCAATGGCACTCTTAACCACAAAGCAGTGTCTTACCCCTGATTATGAGCTTTGATCCAGCTGCACCCTGGTTGCTTCTTTATTCCCCTCTTTTTCATTATTTCCCTCACCCTACGTACATCCTCCCATCTCCCTGCCACTGCAAAAATGTTGGACAGTAGAACCAAAGTGGAAGGATCTTCCATCCTTGTATCCACCATCATCTCTGCAATATGTAATCCACTCTCCAACTCACTATGGTTCTTGCAAGCAGTGAGAAAGGTCTGCCATAGCAACGGCATGTGTGAAACGGGAGCTCTCCTAATGAACTCCTCTGCTTCCTTGAAACTCCCTCCCCCTGCAAGTAGGTGCACCATGCAAGCACGGTGCTCTGACGTTGGCTCGACAACCATTGACTTAAAGATGCATTGACCCTCTTCGAGAAGGCCAGCATGGCCACATGCTGTAAGAATGCAAAGGTATGTGATTGAGTTGGGATCCAACCCGCTCTTCTGCATCTCATAGAATAGGGCAAGGGCCTCAGTTGCATGCCCGTGGTGGGCAAGCCCCCCAATCATGGCAGTCCATGAAACCACGCTCCTCTCCTTCATCTCGCTAAAAACCTTGAGCGACTCATCCAAGTTTCCACACTTTGTGTACATATTGATCAAACTATTTCCCATGCGCATCCTACCATCTAGATCTAGTTTTGTTGCAAGGGCATGGATCTGCCTGCCATGCTCAAGCATGGCTAGGTTGCTGCATATGCCCACAACCACCGTCATAGTGATTTCATCGACCTTCACACCAGATTCCATCATGCAAACAAACACATTCAAACCTTGGCCTCCTCTCCCATTCTCCCCACAACCTTCCATCAAAGCATTCCATGACGCAACGTCTTTGTCTACGATTACATGGAATGCTTTAAAGGCATCTTCGATATCCTTGCACCTTGAGTACATGCTTATCAGTGCACATACCACGAAAGGATTGAGGTCTAGACCAGTTTTAACTGCAATGCCATGGATTGTTCTCCCATCTAGCCCATCCTCAGTGCAGGCCCTTAGAGAGCTGGAAAGCGTGAAGGATGTCACATGAATGCTTGGAGACATCATCCTCGAAGCAAGCAACTGACTCAATGTATAATTGTCTGTGCAGCTATTTTGCACTAGACCAGATAAGAAAGAATCCCATGAAACATCATCTGGTTCAAGAATCTTTGCAAAGACCCGGCAGGCATCCGAGACTCTATAATCACCCATGTACAGTGATATGAGGCCATTTGCGACGGGGTTATAACCGTGAAAGCCCTGTTTGATGGACTGGGAATGGACCTGCATTCCAAGCCCAATGAAGCCAAGTTTGGTGCACGAGCTGAGGACACTCGCATAAGTGATGTGGTTTGGCCCGGCTTCAAGTTGTTTGTGCATGAGAGCAAATGCTTGCAATGCTTGAAAGTGGCTACCCTGCTGGTTGTAGCCAGATATTAATGTAGTCCAAGAGACGGTGTTTCTAAAAGACATCCTGTCAAACAAGCAGAGAGCGCGCTCCATCTCACCGCACTTTGCATACATGTTTATCAAGTGGTTTGTGAAGTAGAGATGGTGGATGGATAATATTCTGTCATTTTTGATAAATTGGGCATGGAGGGTTTTTCCAAGGTGTAGAGACTTTTGCTTGGAGCACGCATGCAGTAAGGAGACAATGCAAGTAATGGATAGTGGAAGAGTTGAAAATTGGAATTCCGCGAATCGTTTAGCGTATTGCATTATATCCAGGTACTGTGCCCTAGTGACATAATTTAAAACAATTATTGCGGAGCAAGTTAAACAAATGGCAGGTAATTGTGAGGGTTATTAAATGTGCAGATATTTTGCACATGTTTTAAGAGTTTCATGAGGTAGGTGAAATCAATAAGGAGACAAAATGTAAAGTTAGGGAGACTAGGTTGGAAAGTGCAATAGAAACAAGTAACGATCATTAAAAAAAGTTAAGAGAAAACTAAACATACCCACAGATAATTGAACACAAAGTTTTCTGGATTTTTTTGAAAAAACAAAAAAAAACTAGTTATGGGAAAAATTGATAAATCTAAGCCACATTTTAATTTTAAAGATATGAATATTGCATGAAAAAAGTTACCTTTTGGGAATGAGGCACTAGTAACAGTAAATAATCAAAATAGGGATGTATACTGCTTCATATATAGTTCGGAGCCAAGTCAGATGCAAAAATCAAACTCAATTACTCATTCTTGCATCCACATTTTCATTTTAAAGATATGTATATTACATGAAAAAAGTTACCTTTTGGGAATAAGGCACTAGTAACAATAAATAATCAAAATAAAGATGTATACTGCTTCATATATGGTTCGGAGCCGAGTCAGATGCAGATAACAAACTCAGTTACTCATTCTTGCATCCACATTTTCATTTTAAAGATATGTATATTACATGAAAAAAGTTACCTTTTGGGAATGAGGCACTAGTAATAATAAATAATCAAAATAAAGATGTACGCTGCTTCATATGTAGTTCCGAATCGAGTCAAACTCAGTTACTCATTCTTACATAAGCCCAAAGAGACATAAAACTAGCAGAGCAACGAGTGGATGATTTATAATTTAAGGCAGCAATTAAGTGGTTGGTTTATGAGACGATGATTCATCCATCCCTTCAATTGCCATGTCATTATCAGTAGCAAGAGCATTATTGGATGCCTATGATTTACGGAAAAATTGGTACAATTTGGATTCTGGACAAATAGAGTTTAGGTGCATAAGTGCTTGGTAGCTGTGCAAATTTAGATGGAGAAGCAGACATAATTGGAGTCCGCTAAATGAAATATAGAAAGTGGATGGATTTCATTCCCCCACCCAATCAGATGCCTCGCTTATAAAGAAATTCTTCTATCTTTCTCTCCCTTTTTTCCCTAAGGGATTTTCTTCTGAAGCAACTCTCCAAAGAACCAAAACAAATGAATTTCGGCTCTAGAGCACCTTTTGGAAATTCTTTTTTTTTTTTTTTGATGAAATCAGGCGGCTCTAGTGCTCTTTGAATATGTACACACTGATTCTCTGGATTGGTACTGCATGGACAAGAATCTCAAGAACAGCATCGAATCCAAACTTGTACAAATATCTATGAACATAAATTTGGAGAATATAGGAAACATCTCACTCTCTCATGTAGCGAAAGAAAGAGGAGGTATGGTTTGTGGAAGCCCTACCCATTAACATATGATGTTACTAAAAGAGAGAGAGAGAGAGAAAGGGGGGGGGGGGGGTTTGTGTGCAAATACCTTCACTTGAGACTTTTTTGCTTCGACTCTCGTCTTCCTCGTTCTGTTAAGTCGTTCAAAGGAAAAACACCAAAAACATGAGTTGGAGTGATATGTTAACCGTGTCGGATGGACTTTTATGGGGGCCTGGTCGGTCACTGGCTTGGTGTACATATAGTTATAGGGCTTGGATACGCACAAGACGCCAATCTTAAGCAATCTAGTATCAACATTCAACAGTGAGGCATCTTAAAATCGTGCTCCCCGTTGCAGTTTAGGGGCAATAAAAGGGACCGTCTAGAAAGAGACATTTTGAAGGTGCGCTTTATTTTGATTGTTTTGAGCCTTTTTATTAATAACATAATGACTTACAAAAGTTCGTAAAAAAAAAACATTGTGATATTCATTAATATGATAATTTTTTATATATCAATTTTTATGTGTTATCATTAAATATCACATAAATAATTTATATTTTAAACAAAATAACTTAAACAAGCAATTATTTAAAAACAAAAATTTAAATATCACAGAAAAAATTTAAACAAATCAACAAACCAAAACCGATAATAAATGAAACTATAATTTATTTTATTATGATATCTATGTAGTATTAATATTTAGCAATGGTTACTCTCTTTTTTCACATGTGACTCGTTTTATTGTAGTAAAATTAGAATTTTTTATTTGTGTTTGGCTTATTAGATTTTATTATCAGTAATTATTCTATTAGATGAAATTTCTAATATTCCGTGCAATGCATGGGCTGATCAATAGAGTGTGCGTGTGTATAAAAAATATACAAGGAGACCATTTACTTTTATTACAAAGAGGTCAAAATCATTAATATCCATCAGATTTTAAATCGAGTGGTTGTGAGTGTGTTATTCACTAGATTCAAACTTCATGACACACCCAATGCCATCAACTTTAACATCGAGTGCTAGGAGTAATTGTGACCTCCTTGTAACATAAATAAATTTTCTTATATTATATAATCCTTGTCATAAGATATAATTTGATGTCCAAAATTCTTAGGATGGTGCGAGAGTCTATTTTTATGTGTAGCTATAAAATTTTAAACTCCAAAAATAGTTCAAATCAAGCAAATTTACAAACACATGAAAATCATTAAAATGGACAGTTCAAATTATGTGTGACAAGATGTACTAGTTTTAGTACTTTAAATATATTTTTCTCTTCATATCTATACATCTTGATTGCGACATGATCAATTAGATGTTTTTCCAATATCAAAACAACCCTTTTCAAGGGATTTATAGGCGCACCTAAATTCTAAATTTTAAAAACAGATTCAAAGGCATCCTAAAAACATAAGAAATTGACTTTAGAAATCCAACTAAAACAGTAATGGGGAGAAGATTCAAAGACAGCTTACACAATATGCAGTATTAATTGATAGTGACTTAGCCATCATTCTCCATTGGGCTGACTCAAGGCACTTATTGTTAAAAAAACTAAATAAAATACAATTCCAGAGCAAAAGCTGTGAATCTTCTAGGAAACTAAGTTTCAGAGAAAGGGAATCAGAAGTCGGTGCAAGTCACAAAAAATTCTGAAGAACCTCCAGCATTAAGCTTCCCACCCCAACTTTTACCAAAATACATTGAAACCCTTGACCAATAAGAAATATCATTTTTCTTTTCTCCAATCGTCAACAAGTAATGCAATTTTATATTACAACTACTGAAAAATTCAAATTCATTTATTCACAGTAACACATTCAACTACTGAAAAACGAAAACCCCCAAAACCCGAAGTGGAACAAACAAAATCGAAATGCAAAGATTCAAAGATAGCATACCTGAACCTCGATGAACCTCAAATCTCCTGAAGATTGCCCCAATCATCTTTGCAGCAGCAATGGAGCACAAAAATTTTCTGAAATTAGATGATAATGAGATACTTAGCAAATCATGCTGAATGTATAAGGATAATAACATCGGTGAATGCTTAACAATGCCATTTGACTCAAGCAATGTCTGAAAAAAAAAAGTCATTTATTCGCAATAACACATTCAACTACTGAAAAACCAACACCCCCAAAACCCAAAATGGAACAAACAAAATCGAAATGCAAAGATTAAAGGATAGCGTACCTCAACCTCGGATGAACACCGAATATTCCCAATCTTCTTGGCAGCAGCAATGGAGCATAGAAAATTTATGAAATTTCAGACATTTTCTGCGTTATAGGTTGAATTTCTAGAGAGAGAGAGGCATAGAGGGAGATTGAGAGAGAGGGGCAGCGAGAGATGTATAGAGACGGGCGGAGAGGGTTAAGCGGGAGAGAGATTGAAAGAGAGGCCAGCGAGGGTTTGAGAGAGAGGGTCACGGAGGGTTTGAGAGAGAGAGGGTCACGGAGGGTTTGAGAGAGAGAGAGAGAGAGAGAGAGACGCCAACGAGGTCGAGAGAGAGAGAGGTGGGCGGGAGAGAGAGTTCCCATCTCAAGAGGGAGAGACAGGACGCCCCCATAACGCCCTGCTGTGTTGGCATTCATTTTAAGTTGATTTTCATCAAAAAAAAAAAAACACCACCCCAATCACAACCGTTGGTGTACCCAATCCTATTGGCGAGCTCGCGTACCGAATCCTTTCTTATGTAAGGGTGTAGTTTGCAAAAGTCCTAAAAAATCACAATAGGACGCATCTTCAAAAAGTGTTAGAAAGATGTTATTTTAGTATAAACAATCATTGTGATGTTCTGAAAATTTAATTTTTATTATAAATTTAAAGCTTGAAAAATAATTTAAATTGAGCAGATCAATGACCATTTGAAAATCATGAAAATTTAATTCAATTTTTATTATAAATTTAAAGATTTAAAAATAATGTAAATTGAGCAGATGAATGACCATTTGAAAATCATGAAAATTAGCAGGAGCTTGCGCTCGTGGGCTCGCTAGTATCGCGTTGTGCAACGATCAACGGCGCCCTAGCTTTTACCGTTACTGTTACTAATCTCTAGGGAACGATATGCCCGTTTAATGAGTAAGTCCCATGCATGGTCCCTACCAAGGGGAGTGTCAGTTCTACCTGGAGAAAGGCTTGAAGCCACATTTGCAGCAGCCTTACTAACGGTGCACCACAACCATGATGGATCTCAGCTCCCCCACGCAGGCCAATTATTTAGTCTATAGATATGCTCTCCCCAGGTCTACTTGGGATCGACAGGGGCTGCTCGATAGATAGGGGCTCAAGTAGCCCCACTGGCATGGCTCTTTCTACCTTGTCTTGTTGCCACACAAGACAAGTCCTCATGTATTCTTCTACGTCATCCGCCGTGCACGTGGGGATATTGCAAGTCACCCAGTTATCCCTTATTTTTTTTTTTAGGGGATATTGGCTATCAAACAACCTCTCCTATTGAATTCTTTAGGTGCGCCTTAATTTGATAGTTTAGAGCTTCACCATTATATAAATTTTTTCATATATATAGGTTCCATTAATATGAAGATAAAGTGGGTAAAAATGAAGTTCACAACTTATTCTAACTTGAATTTGTTTTTGAGGGGTTGTTAATCCTAAAAAATCCCATATATATATATATATATATAAAAGTTCCTATCAGCTTATGAACTCATGGAACAGTATAAACCCAACAGTCCTGATTGAATTTGAACCGATCCAATAATCACAATTTTATTTCTTAATTGAATTTTAATTTTTTTTCTAAAATCCAAATTACTTGAAATTTAGAACGTTTATTCTTCAAGAATAGTAAAATCTAATAAAAATACCCCTAAAAAGTTTCATGAGTATTTTGATCTATTTATGTGAATTTTTTAAAATATTTTTATTAAGTATGCTTTGATGAGAAGAGTTTATGCTTCAAATTTTATGTTATTTGAATTTATATAAAAAATGTTAAAATTATATTACCGATATACAGTCCTGACCGTCAGATCGGTCCGAATTCAATCTGGATCATTGAGCTTATACTATTCCATGAATCAGTGGGCTCTCTCTCTCTCTC